>JACEEZ010003105.1:170000-185000 GCA_016584305.1 Chionoecetes opilio
AAATGACAATAATAATAAATTATTAAAATCATTACATTTAATAATGATAAAAATTATAATATTAGTAATGATAACAGTAATTATAATTGAAATTATAATAATCAGAAAAAAATGAAATAATAATAACGATGATGTTGCTGATAATAAAAATAGCTATAATAATTTAGGCTAATGATAATAACGATAACGATAATAATAATAATAATTATAATAATAATAATGATAATGAAAAAATAATAATATAAATACAGCTTTGATACTAAAAATAATTTCAGATATGTATAATTATATTTATATATATATAGAGAGAGAGTATATACGGGCAGGAGATTTTCTCTGAGACAGATCTCGTTAAAAGTGATAGCTAGTTCAGCGTTTATTATCTTTTTAAAGATATTTTCTCTTTGGCAGGCAGACTTCATCTATAAATAGCGCTTCACTCCACAACTAAGTCATGCTCACCTCTACAACTGAGGAGAAAACATCTTCCACATGCTGCTGAAGAAGGGTTCTTAGACCCGAAATCGCGATACAGCAAAAATGACAAGCTACGGCGAAGTCATACAAGTGATTACAAAAGAGAATAAGACACTCTTAAGACAAGGAGAAAATATCTTTAAAAAGATAATAAACGCTGAACTAGCTATCACTTTTAACGAGATATATATATATATATATATATATATTTGGGTATTTATATATATGTATATCAAAACAAGATATAAACAAAATATTAAATAAACTCAAAAAATACATCCGCAAGAATTAACAACATGGACATTGATGACAATGTGTCCGAGCTTCGGTGGTCATGAGGCGACACATGGTTGACAG
Source organism: Chionoecetes opilio (assembly GCA_016584305.1). Taxonomy (NCBI): domain Eukaryota; kingdom Metazoa; phylum Arthropoda; class Malacostraca; order Decapoda; family Majidae; genus Chionoecetes; species Chionoecetes opilio. The sequence continues at coordinate 170,835 of JACEEZ010003105.1, forward strand.
GAAGACCTAATCAAAGATGGGTTGTGTGTCTGCACGATGTCACTGTACGTAATGGTGTGCGTGGCTGGCTGGGGCACGGCAGGGCAGGGCTGGGCATTAGTGCGGGCAGCCTGGGTATCCGCCGCCAGGGCACAGGCCGTACACAAGCCTGATGATAATGGTGGTGACAGCGAACTAGAATTGCAAATGCATGTCAAGCCCTTAGAGGGACTGCCATTATTTTCATTTTATCTATGCAAGCCTTAGAGAGTGCAGCTTTCTCCTGTACACGGAAACAATCACTCCAGCGATGACACTGTGTAATTATCTTTTTTTTCTTCATTTAATCCGGCAATACTAGATCCTCTTGTCAATGCGATTACGGTTCTTCAATAGTCAACTATAATCACCATGGCACGTCTGGCATGAGTCTACTGGGCACCAACACCTACGTGCCACCCCGTCAGGCCGTGGTGGCAGCAGCGCCCCGCGTGCAATACCCACAGACTTTTTTCTCACTTGCAACTAACATGGATATATATTTTTTTCCTCACACAATTATATCTGTGGTAACCCGGATGTCACAATAGCCCTGTGTCCCGGGGTAACGCGTTGTCACCCACTACAGGCTCAAGGGCTCATGCGACGGGGATGAGCACCGAGGCCAGGCGCAGCTTAGCGTATGCCCCTAACTTAACCTTACGCAATGATATCTAGAGAAGGAACGAAAAAACAAACTTAAATAAAGTTTCTTTTCTTGTTTCTAATTCCATCTTGATCGTATGAAATGAGTCATCTTGTGGTTTATTTATATTCATGACAATAAACTGACTATGAAGCGTAATAGTACTATAAACATGATATTACTATTATACATTTATTACTATCATTATTTTATATTATTATTCTATATTATATATATTATTCTATATCATGTATTACTATTATTATATTATTATTATTACTATTATTACTATTATTACATATATTCATTATAAAGGATTGCCATGGACGTGCTCCGCGCTCCTACCTTTGCATAATATCATCCATAAATATGCAATCGAATATCTTCAAGTATATATCAACTTGATGCCGCGAAAAGAGAGAAAAATATAAATTCCAACTATTTGTAAGTTACGCAAGACGGGTCCGAACGGCAACACCAATGATTTCATGCCAATTTAATAAACAAATCAGGCAGCAATAAGTCCACATACTTTTAGCGAGCCAATGAACCAATATGTGGCCATTACGACATTGACATAATATATAGATAGATACAGATATTCAAATAGATAGATAGATAGACAGAAAAAGAGATAATAGAAATAAATATATATATATAGATATATATATAATATATATATATAATATATTATATATAATATATATATATATTATATATATATATATATATATATATAATAGATATATATATAAATAATAATATAGATAATATACAATACACTGAACACACCACGGTACTGATATAATAAAAAAGCTCTTGAAGATATAAACAAATCAATGAACAAATATATAAATAGATAAAACACTGCATGATTTATCTAAGCGAGCAAAAAAAAAGAAAAAAAAATTTAAATCGTTTAAAAAAATATTCAAAATAATCATGCCTTTTACGACGTCAAAACATACGTAAGTACTACATCCATCATATTCAGAAGTTGAACTGCGGTGATTCACACATGAAATACTTCGTTACTACCTGAAGACGATCATAATAACCACTACTTATATACTAACTAATAATATCCACTAACTAACCACTTACTAACTACCACCACTAACCACCATTTAAACGAAGCTCCCGTAGCATTCCGGGGGTCTCAACTCAACACTATAATATATAAAAATCTGAGATATAAATTATAAAATATATCATCTAACATCTAAGAAAAAAATGGATGCAAGATAATCGTGCCAGGCCAGATTGAAGACCGCCCCCTGAGTGCAGTAATTACTTCCGCTCCAATGCCATCCGTTCACCTGTCAGGTAGGCACCGCGCACCCCTGGCCACCTATACCGAGGCAGGGAACAGGTCACAGCGGGCGAGGCAAGGCAGGGGGAAGGCAGAAGACAGAAGGCAGAAGGAAGAAGACAGAAGACAGAAGACAGAAGACAGAAGGAAGAAGGCAGAAGACAGAAGACAGAAGGCAGAAGGCAGAAGACAGAAGGCAGAAGGAAGAAGAAAGAAGACAGAAGACAGAAGACAGAAGACAGAAGACAGAAGGAAGAAGGATAAAGACAGAAGACAGAAGGAAGAGCAGAAGACAGAAGAAGAAGACAGAAGACAGAAAAGAAGAGAAGAAGAGAAGGACAGAAGGAGAAGCAGAAGGACAGAAGGAAGAAGACAGAAGACAGAAGACAGAAGACAGAAGACAGAAGACAGAAGACAGAAGGAAGAAGACAGAAGACAGAAGACAGAAGACAGAAGACAGAAGGCAGAAGGAAGAAGGAAGAAGGATGAAGACAGAAGACAGAAGGAAGAAGACAGAAGGAAGAAGACAGAAGACAGAAGACAGAAGACAGAAGGCAGAAGGAAGAAGGAGAAGACAGAAGACAGAAGGAAGAAGGCAGAAGACAGAAGACAGAAGACAGAAGGCAGAAGACAGAAGGCAGAAGGATGAAGACAGAAGGCAGAATGATGAAGACAGAAGACAGAAGGATGAAGACAGAAGACAGAAGACAAAAGGATGAAGACAGAAGACAGAAGACAGAAGGAAGAAGACAGAAGGAAGAAGACAGAAGACAGAAGGTTAAGAAGACAGAAGACAGGGCAGGGCGACACATGGAGGAGAAACTTTTCCCTCCCATACCCTCCGCGCGCCTGTGCTTGCCTCCCGCGGCCCTGGCAGGAACCGTTCCATCCTGCAGGAGACTTTAGCTAAATGTCTCGTCACTACCTAAGATATCACTGGATTTCCGGCTTTTCCTCAGATAACGCCATGACCCCCCGCCCTCCTCCAGGCACCTCAGCAGCTCTATGTATGGTCAAGCTTTAGATTCATGCTATCTGCTGCCTTTGCTGTCTCATTTTTATTAAGATTTTTTTTCAGTACGTACTAGAATGACGCCTTGTCCGCAATACATTAAATCAAATCAAAAACCTCACGCAGCGGCAGGAACACAAGACAGGGAGCTAGGTCCTCGCTCGCCCACCAAAACACACTCACTCTCTATTCTCCTGCAGAAGGAACACGAGCGGTACACAGCGAGTTGATGGAAAAAAATTTAAACAAATTATCCATCTTATGCGACTTGATGAAAAACAATTAAAACATGTTATCCATCTTATGCGACTTGATGGACAAAAAATAAACATCTTATCCATCTTATGCGACTTGATGGGAAAAATAAACATATTATCCATCTAATGCGACTTGATGGAAGAAAAACATATTATCCATCTTGTGCGACTTGATGGAAGAAAAACATCTTATCCAGCTAATGCGACCTGATGGAAAAATAATAAAACATCTTATCCATATAATGCAACTGATGAAAAAAAACATCTTATCCATCTTATACGATTTGATGGAAGAAAAAAAAATCTTCTCCATCTTATGCGACTTTATGGGGGAAAAAAACATCTTATCCATCTACTGCGACTTGATGGAAAAAAAAAAAAATAAAACATCTCATCCATTTTATGCAACTTGATGGAAAAAAACCATCTTATCCATCTTATGCGACTTGATGGAAGAAAAAAAAACATCATATCCATCTTATGCGACTTGATGGAAGAAAAAAAACATCATATCCATCTTATGCGACTTGATGGAAGAAAAAAAACATCTGATCCATCTTATGCGACTTGATGGAAGAAAAAAACCATCTTATCCATCTTATGCGACTTGATGGAAGAAAAAAACCATCTTATCCATCTTATGCGACTGATGGAAGAAAAAAACCATCTGATCCATCTTATGCGACTTGATGGAAGAAAAAAAACATCTGATTCATCTTATGCGACTTGATGGAAGAAAAAAAACATCTGATCCATCTTATGCGACTTAATGGAAAAAAAAAAACATCTTATCCATCTTATGCGACTTGATGGAAGAAAAAAAAAAACATCATATCCATTTTATGCGACTTGATGGAGAAAATAAAACATCTGATCCATCTTATGCGACTTGATGGAAGAAAAAAAAACATCTGATCCATCTTATGCGACTTGATGGAAGAAAAAAAAACATCATATCCATCTTATGCGACTTGATGGAAAAAAAAACATCTGATCCATCTTATGCGACTTGATGGAAGAAGAAAAAAAACATCTATCCATCTTATGCGACTTGATGGAAGAAGAAAAAAACATCTGATCCATCTTATGCGACTTGATGGAAGAAGAAAAAAACATCTGATCCATCTTATGCGACTTGATGGAAGAAGAAAAAAACATCTGATCCATCTTATGCGACTTGATGGAAGAAGAAAAAAACATCTTATCCATCTTATACGATTTGATGAAAAAAAAAGAAAAAAAAAACATCTCGTCCATTTTATGCGACTTGATGAAAAAAAACATCTTATCCATCTTATGCGACTTGATGGAAAAAAAACCCATCTTATCCATCTTATGCGACTTGATGGAAGAAAAAAAAACCATCTTATCCATCTTATGCGACTTGATGGAATTTTTTTTAAATAGAAACATTTTATCCATCTAATGCGACTTGATAGTAAAAAAAGAAAAAAAAATCTTATACATCTTATGCGGCTTGATGGAAAAAGAACCGAGCATCACGACTCAATAATTTCTATACCGAGTAAGAAAATAATAGAAAAAAATAGAAAATTGGAAGATAGATGGAAATATTTTCATAAAAGAACATATAAGTGTAAGTTCCAGATATATGAAATGTATACATATAAAATCCAGATCTATGAAATGTTAGTGAGGCGACGTTATGCGGAGGAATACCCAGGATAACTAAGACCTAACCAAACCTAACCTAACTAAGTCTTCGTGTGATATGTCAGGTCAAGGTAGGAGGCTCGAAGGGTCTCTTTACTGACTTAACCCCTTGAGGCCCAGAACGTAATTTCCATTGTAATTTGGGTACCATTAGACGATTTGTAGTGAGTATAAGCAATGTTTTATAGCTATGACCTGTTTAGTATCCTTGTCCACTAACTAAATTGGTATATTCAGTGACTTTTCGTTATTTTATGGCTCGACAACATACAATTTCATATAGCAAAGGAAAGATCTGGGCGTGAAGGGGTTAATAGTTGCACCACCGGCTTGATGCAAATATTTAAGAGAAATATACTAATACTTAAGAGCCTACTTAGGAGTATTTATTAATTTGTTTATATGTATATTTGCTATGTTTGTTTGATATTTGAAATTCCGTATAGTCTTTTTCTCTTATTATTTCTCCTTTTTCACATACTTAAGAGCCTATACTTAAGAGCTCTACTTACACGCTTATAGTACTTCAGAAAAATATTTTACCATTCATTCTTGACCAAAATAAAGGAAAACATCATTACCATATTAATGCACGAGGAGACATCTATCAAACCTTCGAATAATCACATAATTAACACACACTTGCTGGCTCTATCGATGGATTGTTCACATAGGCCTATCTTTACTAGGCCTACACCCTCCCACCGACACCTGTACATGAGGTGAATGGAGCTACAACACCGATGTAGTTGATGACAAAGTATGAAAATGAAATTGTTCGGGAGAAAAAAGACGATACGGAATTACATAATTATTATATCAAACAAACACAGCAAATATACATAACAAATGAGTAACAACTTGAAAACACATCTTTAAACTAAATAAAATACGAGTTTTATTTAATATTAGAGCCTATAGCGCCAGCAGGCTATTATCTTCCTTCCATAGCTTTTATCTTTACATCTATAGGAGTAGAAAGATAGTATGAGTGCTTTGTGACTCGCCTTTGATCAACACACAGACAAAGATGGACGTTACAGTAACTACTCAACACATCAATAAAAACCAAAATAATAATAATAATAAAAACCAATAAAAAACACCAAGTAATAAAAACCAAGTAATAAATAATAAATAACCAAGTAATACAATTATAAGAATCAAGCCCTCTATAATGGTATCCCAAAAAGTCCCCCACGAAGGGAGTCCTCGTCCGTAATAAAATCCTCATATAATACGCACATCCCATTACGTGACTAAGATGAAACAAAATCACACGACAAACCCCGTGGACAACTGTCACAAATAATGAAAGAAACCTTGGCTCTATCGAAATCTAAGCAGTTATTCATGTACATTAGAAGCAAGGCAACAACAATACATTTTTAAACCTATCATTAATGAGAGCCCTGACACCACAGAACTGCTCAACGACATGATGATGGGTTCACCTCCTGAGGTTCAGAGTTTTCCTTGCAAATGAAAGACGAAAATTTACATGAAAAAAAAACTATAACGGGAAATATGACAAAAGCCATACACGGATTATGTAGTAGGTGTTTGAAGAGGAAGGTATATTAGTGAGCGGCATCTCCATTAAATAATTCTAATAAAAAAAGAAATTACTAATTTCTTCCCTAACTACGCATTGTGACTAAATTAAAATATGTTATCACTATATATTTTTTTTTATAGTGAACTGTGAGATAAGCATTTTTTTTTTTTTTTTTACGTTATAGCAGGCTAGATTTTTATAGTGACACCTGAGACAACATGGCACAAGTAGTGTCAGTAAACGTGTCGAAAAGGCTAAACAAGCGCTATATATTCTAATTATAATATATATATATATATATATATATATATATAATATATTATATATATATATATATATATATATTTATATATATATATATATATATATATATATATATATATATTATATATATATATATATATAATATATTATTAGTAAAATACTTTAGATGAGTGAAGGTTCTTAACTAACGTTCTTGCCGGATCAGGCTCACGCGTGCGTGCGTGCGTGCGTGTGGAGAGGAGGGAAGATAAGAGGAGAGAGAGAGAGAGAGAGAGAGAGAGAGAGAGAGAGAGAGAGAGAGAGAGAGAGAGAGGAGAGAGAGAGAGAGAGAGAGAGAGAGAGAGAGAGAGAGAGAGAGAGAGAGAGAGAGAGAGAGGAGAGAGAGAGAGAGAGAGAGAGAGAGAGAGAGAGAGAGAGAGAGAGAGAGAGAGAGAGAGAGAGAGAGAGAGGAGAGAGAGAGAGAGAGAGAGAGAGAGAGAGAAAAAAAAAAATCATACACACTCTACAATAATAACCCGCAGCACCCACTACTACAAGCATAATCAGCTACCCAACATAACCAGGCAATCACACACAGGCACACTGAGGGCTCAGCAACAGGGGGAGAGTACAGCGTTATGGCAGGTAAATCTTGCACAAAATCTTCCCCGCTCGACACCTCCCATTGCCCGCCGCCCAATAGTGGTTTGCCGGCCGCGATAGTCGATACGGTTATGGTTCGCTACAGACAAACTTTATGACAATTTCTGAATAAAATATCAAAGCGATATTTAGGATTGGGGAGTGTCTGGTGGCGCGCACATGACATCACACACCAGTACAGGGGTGTGTGTGTGTGTGTGTGTGTGTGTATGTGTATGTGTATGTGTTTGTGTTGTGTGTGTGTGTGTGTGTGTGTGTGTTATAGCCACCTTATACACCCTATATAGGCTACTCAACAACCTACACAACTACGCGGCTACTCCGCTATTCTGAAAAATGTCATATCTTCATTATTCTCATGTTTTATTATCTTGTTTTCTTTTTTATTTTCTTGATTATTTATCTTGCTTATTTTCTTCGTTATTAAATTTTTTTTTTATTTTCTTGTTTATTTTCTTGATTATTTTCTTTCTTTTTTCCTGTTTATTTTCTTGTTTATTACTTTGCTTATTTCTTTTCTTGTTTATTTTCTTGTTTATTTATTTTCTTGTTTATTTATTTTCTTGTTATATTTGCATGCTAATCTTACTCCCACTGTATCCCTGAATTGTTCTCCAATATGCCTCATATACATGAGGCATGTATATGCCTCATGTACATCCCATAGGCCTCATATCCCATATGCATACGTAGTACATATACATGTATTATACACGTGTTTATTGATCCTTGTAGAATGTCCATACTCATATGGATATATAGGTATGTATGATGTTAGGGATAAATAAATGCACATACGCAATAAACAGATTACTCAGTTAATTCATAAACCGATAAATAAATAAATCTACATGAATGAATATACAAAACTAAGCATGCGAAGCCAATAATCTGTTTTCCTTGTGTCTGCAATATGGCAGGACACATGAATCGTTCTTACCAGTATCTTATTTCAAATAACAGCAATATCACAACAACCCAGGCCTGGCGCAAGATATTGCCCGTGTGTTTGCACAAATAAAAATAATCCGAGTACACCTATGAAGATATTAGAAACTTGTCAGCATGTTCAAATAACTTCAAATGTGATATATACACTGTCCCAAGGCGATTCCTGCTTCAAATTATATATATATATATATATATATATATATATATATATATATATATATTTAATATATAATTATATATTTATATATTATATTAATATATAATATAATATATATATATATTATATGGAACAAAGAAAAAAAACACATTCATAAGTAATGATCCGCAGGTGAGTAGGTAATTAATGGTGTGTGTGTGTGTGTGTGTGTGTGTGTGTGTGTGTGTGTGTGTGTGTGTGTGTGTGTGTGTGTGTGTGTGTGTGTGTGTGTGGTGTGTGTGTGTGTGTGTGTGTGTGTTGTGTGTGGTGTGGTGTGTGTGTGTGTGGTGTGTCTCTGTGTGTGTGTGTGTGCGTGTATATACTTAACAAGTGATAAGTCACCAACCTTCCCATAAATGCCTAGCCCCAAAAGTACCCATACAAACAAATTTCGCACGTCATTCTAAATTCCTGCAGTGAACGTGACCCATCCCACCACATCCACCCTAATGCTCCCCGATATAAACACTTTAACCCCTTCATGCCCAGAGATCTTTCCTTTGCAATAACAAATCATATGTAGTCGAGCCATAAATTTACAAAAAGTAACTGAATATACCAAATTAGTTAGTCGGCAAGGATACTAAACAGGTCATATCTATTAAACATTGCTTATATTCAATAAAAATCGTCTAATGGTGGTTAAATTACAATGGATATTACGTTCTGGGCCTCAAGGGGTAAATCTTGCATCACCTACCGTCGCATCTTGTGTCGCCTCAGATCTTACGCATAAGACGCTTCCTTAGCTCATGTAAAACCGCAGAGTAAATTGTGCACACACACAAATTGTATGAAGCCTTCATACATGTAGGCTATTCCCTTTTGCGCCCGCAGGTTTTTTCTCTCAATATTTTTATGATATTTTATACCTTTGCCGAAAGCAGTCACGCTTCAGTAATTATTTATTTGGTAGTCCCTTCCTTACACAGTTTATATATGCGACGATGCTTAAGTCATCAATCAACATATGAGTTATTATACTTAGATTAAGTATACCCACGTGTGCGACTGTATCATTATATGCTACAATGATAATAGTAGTGACTTTCTATTCACATCATTCTTGGCACCAATGTATATAACACCAATGGTAAATAACGCCAATGTATATAACACCAATGGTAAATAACGCCAATGTATATAACACCAGTGGTAAATAACACCAATGTACCAGGCAGGAGAAAACATTTGTCGCTTTACACGTTTTACTATTTAACCGTTCAGCGTTTATGCTATGTCTATTGTCTATGCTATGTCTATGCTATGTCTATTCACTAGCACGTGGGTGATGCAACGGGCTTTATAAGGCTTATATTATATAGTATCGAGCTTTATAGTATCTTGGGTAAAATTATAGATCCTTTCCCGCCCTTATTAGTGGTTTTATTTTCTCCAGACCTACACAGATCCTTTCAGATACCTCTAAAAAAAATATAGAATAGGGGAGAGATGTCCCCTTCAACCCCCTCTCCCCCCTATATTACCCCCGCCCTGGATTCCTAAAAATAATATTACTAACCTAACCTCACTATAACCTAACCTAACCTTACCAATGACCTCCTAGCGAGAGCTAAGGGCGAGAAAGAACTAGAATTTTACCAGGTTAGGTTAGGTCATAGACCACTGTAAATCTTAGTGATATAGTAGTCTATGGTAAGGAGCATTTTTTCCCTTATTTTTTATTTCTCTCCCACTTTATAATTAAATTTTAGAGGTATCTGAAGGGATCTGTGAAGGTCTGGAGGAAAAAAGCCCACTAATAAGGGCGGGAAAGGACTCTAGAATTTTACCGTATCTTGATTAGAGTGAATAGTATACTTAAGAATGTAGCACACACCTCTATAGAGCTGATTGTTGAATACTGATTTACCCTAATACAGTGATTCTCAACTTTTTTCAAGCCATGGACCACTAGCCCAATTGAAGAAAAAAAATCGAAGACCATTTCCTTTTAGACTTCAGAGATAAGATAAAAAAAAAGGGTTGATAGCAAACATTTTGGTTATGAATATTATTTCCTATAAATATATAGTAAACATAATTTTCAAAATTAAATAATATTGCATTAAACAGCTAACATTGTGGTTTCAAATATATTTCCGTTAATTTCCAAATATCCTGAGCGTCCTGTGCACCTCTAACACAGTCATCATGGACCACCAGCTGAGAACCACTGCTCTAATAGATATCCTCATTACAACACTGCTTAAATGAAGTATAAAATAATACCAACTCTGAGAATAAAAATATATACACACAGAAAATAAAATACCTTTACGACTCAGATCGTAAGTCATCAAAATATTTGCGTTGATTAAATTAAACGTTTCATTTATTCATTAAAACTTTTCAAATAATTCATAATAAGCGTAAAACCAAATAATTAAATTTTATTCCATATATCAATATGACATACGCGTCATTACTGCAACATTATCATAACTATGTAGCAATAATATAATATAATTAGTTACATGTGCGCATCCATTAAAGTCGCCAACCCTAAACGTCACATGGGCGGGGGGGTGGGCGCCTGCCCACCACACGGCCACACAGGGCACCGCGGGGTCACCTGGCATGACCTCTACACCCCTTCGTCGGGAGATGGATGGCACCCACGGCCTCCTGGGTAGTAAGCCTCGCCCCGCACTGATTGCCCGGGACGTATATTACCCAAGTCTGGAAAGCTTCGCCTACTTTACAGCCTTACTCACAGCAGTCTCTCTATTGCCCACATGTGTATTATATTTTATTTGCTTTAGTACTTTAGTTATCTCCCTCATGTATGTGTGTCATGTTTTTGTTTTTTTCCTGTATGCCTCCGGGTGAAAATAAAATTATTATTATTATTATTATTATTATTATTATTTACGACATTATTATTATTTTATTCTTTATTATTATTATTATTTTGAGCACGTCAGGTTAGGTTACGTTAGGTTACGGTTAGGTTAGGGCAGGTTTCTCTACCGATATGTTGTTAACTTTTTCTGGGAATCACAATGAGGTATTTTCGAGAAAATCCTATGGTTAGTCGGAGCTACAGCCAAGCGTCTTCACCCGATAAGGCGATCCTTTCCAGACTTGGGTAATATGCGTGCGGGACTACATATTAATGCCTCAAGACTATAGTGGTGGGGTTACAGGGAGTTTCGTACACAAGTGTTTCGTACCCAGGTTTTGTTAGTTGTTTCGTACACTGATTTTAAATTTTGTTCGTACATACCTGGTGTCGAATCGTAATCTACTAATCAAGTTCAACTCTGAGCTGAGTATACGAAACTACTATGGTTTCATATAGACTACGAAACAACTTTTTGATGTACGAATCTACTGGTGTACGAAACAACTTGTCTACGAACAGACTGCATCCCAGTGGTGGAGCCTCAGACTTGACATGGTTCACAAATATGGCGGCGAAGACTTAATTGCAGTAGCACTAAACAGCCGTGATATAACCATTCAGTTCTGCATCACTATATTTACCCCTACATTTGTTTGTCTTTCTCTCTTCTTATCTACCTATTTATTTATATATATGTATATATATATTAATATATATATATATATATATATATATATATATATATATATATATATATATATATATATATATATATATATATATATATATATATATATATATATATATATATATATATATATATATATATATATATATATATATATATATATATATATATATATATATATAACTGTCTGTCTATCTATCTATCATATACGAGTGTATATAAACATTCAAACACAACTTACCACACATTCAAAATGATTTTATGAACAGATACATTTTTCACGAGTTATAGAACCTACCAAAGAAAATGCTGATAAAAAATACGTTTTCACAAAGATAGTCATATTTTACGAGCAATGATGAATATTTACCTACATAAAGATTTAACAAAATATCACAATTTAAAAGACCTCTATAATATTTTCACATACCCTCCTTTACCTCAGATTTATCATCCTATATACATACAGCATGTTTTTCCTCAACAATCAAGCCCCACTGCCACTGCTTTACCCTACGTATATAGCCGCTTCATGCTGATTCAGGTTAGCTAAGCAGTGCGTCGCTCCTATAGGCCATAGTACGCCAACCCACACTCCCGTACACACCTGTCACACACCTGCCTGCTGAGGCCCCTGCGATGGAACTCGACGCCTCCTTCACCCCATCTCTCCATACCTTAAATTCCCCTTCTTGGTTTTTAGCAATATATCTATATATATTTATTTACAATTTTAAGACGATGTTAAGGGAAAAATAATGCAAAACACCAACACACACACACTACTATATTATTCATCTAGTTGTATTCATCTAGTTGTATTTTACAGGGCCAGAGCAACGCTCGTATGGCCCCGTCTCCATATCAACATTTATTTTTATCATTCATCCTTAGTGTTGGCCGAAATCACCACCCCGGGAGGGGGGTCACAAACCCCCGGCTAACACCCGGTACCCATTCACTGCTGGGTGGACAGGGGCTCGGGTTTTAAGAAGACCGCCCGTCTGTCTTCGCTCCACCCGGGGATCGAACCCGGGACTTCTCGGTTGTGAGCCGAGCGTGCTAACCCTTACACTACGGAGTTCCCTGTGTGTGTGTGTGTGTGTGTGTGTGTGTGTGTGTGTGTGTGTGTGTGTGTGTGTGTGTGTGTGTGTGTGTGTGTGTGTGTGTGTGTGTGTGTGTGTGTGTGTGTGTGTGTGTGTGTGTGTGTGTGTGTGTGTGTGTGTGTGTGTGTGTGTGTGTGTGTGTGTGTGTGTGTGTGTGTGTGTGTGTGTGTGTGTGTGTGTGGTGCGTGCGTGCGTGCTGTGGTTGGTGGTGTGTGTGTGTGTGTGTGTGTGTGTGGTGTGTGTGTGTGTGTGTGTGTGTGTGTGTGTGTGTATTTTGCATTCTTATACCCTTAACCCCTTGAGACCCCGAACGTAATTTCCATTGTAATTTTGGTACCATTAGACGATTTTTAGTGACTATAAGCAATATTTTACAGATATCACCTGTTTAGTATCCTTGTCCACTAGCTAATTCGGCATATTCAGTTACTTTTTGAAATGTTATGGCTCCACAACAGACGATTTTATATAGCACAGGAAAGATCTGGGTGTGAAGGGGTTAACTTCGTCTTAAAATTTTGATCCTAAAGTAAAAGTCACCATGTGGAGGGCAGAACACGGGCAAGGCAGCGTGATATGTTCGGTAGTCTATAACCATGGTTGATCTACATTATGTGCTCCATGTTGCGCCTGCATACGAAATATTGCCGTGAGTTTGCTGCATTTATTGTGGTTTTCGTCGCAGGTAACGAAGGGGATGAACTCGGTGACGCCCTTGCAGGAAGAACAAGTTACGGTGTTCTCCCTCGACTTGTACATCATAGTGCTGTCATTATCCTTCATTAAGTGACTTTAATTCCCGTAATGGTTGTAATAACTTTGCACTGAAGAGCAGTCGTCCCTCCTTCCTCCATGGCTTTCATTTCCTACACACTACTACAACTATATTAATACTAATACTAATACTAATACTAATACTAATACTAATAATAATATAGAAAAAACTAAATAATAATAACCCTACCATTTTTGATATTTTTATTTTAAGTATTAT
>JACEEZ010003105.1:190000-200000 GCA_016584305.1 Chionoecetes opilio
TGTATATCAGCTTAATGGCAACTAATGTCTGGCCTATCACTGAATAATGGCTTACTAGGATAAAACTACTGCAATAATCCTAGTGGTCAAGTCCCGCAGTATCGTGGCTTCCATCTTTGATTTCTACAATAATATTTTTTCTACTGTTGGTACGTGCTGTTATTGCGTCTGTACCATAACACTCACTAACTACCTCACTAACTAACTCACTCACTAACTAACTCACTCACTAATCAATAACACACTCACTAAATCACTAACTAACTCACTCACTAACTCACTAACTCACTAACTACCTCATTAACGTTATTCCGTCACGATCCAGTCTGATCATTGTCTTTCCTAGTTGTACAAATTCTCGGATTCCAATAATAATTACCGTCCACTGCCTCGTTAGATAGTGGACTGCTCAAGTACGTACATAGTCTTAAGGAGCACCTTGTTGAAAGCTGCTTAAAAATATGGTAAATTTCCAGATGAACACCTAACTTCCTTTGGTGGAAGAAACTATTTTTTTCTGGTGAGTTTTGATGTGTTTTGAATTAATCTGCTAACAGTTTCTGCCGCAAATCACTTTCTTTTGACATGAAAATGACAAAAAAACAAATTGAACCTAACGAACCTATACCTAACCTAACCTTTACCTAACATAACATAACCTTTACCAAACCTAAACTAAACCTTACCTAACCTAACCTTTACCTAACTAAAAAAAAAAAAAAAAAAAAAAAAAATTGCGACAGAAATGGTTAGCAGATTAATTCAAAACACATCAAAACTCACCAGAAAAAAATCGTTTCGTCTACCAAAAAGAATTCAGTGTTTATTTGGAATAATACCAAAAATATACCGTATCAGTTTCACGACAATACCGCATCTCATCAAACACATTAGCAAGCATTATTAGCAACCATAAGCTTTGCTATGTCATGATATATTATCCGTTTTGTCCTTTTATCAATCATACATTAACCCCTTCACGCCCAGATCTTTCCTTTGCTACATAAAATCGTCTGATGTCTGCCATAATATTACGAAAAATTACTTAATATACCAAATTATCGGGTGGATAAGGATATTAAACAGGTCATATCTATAAAATATTGCTTATATTCATTAAAATCGTATAATGGTACCCACATTACTATGGAAATTACGTTCTGGATCTCAAAGGGTTAAGGTTGGGAAAATGTGAGTTTTCTGCTAAATTTACTTTATCAAACAAACGCAAGTGAAATAGGTATTAATAGTTATATCATGCAAACATAGTATGAATTTTAAATCTATATACATTTAAGCTATATTGTCTTAAGGGTGTGATGGAATAATGAAATATTGCAGGATATATGCTGAAAACAATGATATATTTTTTGCTCCAAGCTGCTTAAAAAAAAAAAACCAGCTCATCAACAAGGAAAAGAAAACTTCTCGCAAGTAAAACATATAAACGAACACTTTCGCATCACTACCACCACCATCACCACCACCATCACCACCACCGTCACAACCACCAATACAATTACCACTTGCATCTGTCTCTATCAACAACAGTTACTACAAATATAGTTTAATCGAAGCAATTATACTAACCAAGAGCTCTTCATTAGCAGTGTCTATACACGAGTATTTGGCATCGAAAGGAAAAACTGCTGCAGAGTTTTCTTGTATGCTTCTCGTGTACGCGTTTTTATGAAAGCCTAAAATGACCAATATTTTCCCCACACAGCAAAAGCCTCACAGATGTCTTTTGAAAACGACTGAAAGGTTTCTGGCTTGCCAATTTCAGACAACCTTTTTGGTGTGTGTGTGTGTGTGTGTGTGTGTGTGTGTGTGTGTGTGTGTGTGTGTGTTTGTGTGTGTGTGTGTTATGTGGGTGTGTGTTTGTGTGTGTGTGTGTGTATTATAGTGTGTAGAGGTGTGGTGTGTGGTGTGTGGTGTGTGTGTTGTGTGTGTGTGTGTGTGTGTGTGTGTGTGTGTGTGTGTGTGTGTTGTGTGGGTGTGTGTGTGTGTGTGTGTGTGTGTGTGTGTGTTGTGTGTGTGTGTGTGTGTGTGTGTGTGTGTGTTGTGTGTGTGTGTGTGTGGTGTGTGTGTGTGTGTGATGTGTGTGTGTGTGTGTGTGTGTGTGTGTGTGTGTGTGTGTGTGTGTGTGTTAGGTGTGGTGTGTGTGGTGTGTGTGTGTGTGTGTGTGTGTGTGTGTGATGTGGGGTGTGTGTGTGTGTGTTGTGTAGAGTGCGTACTTGCCTGACTGTAACAGCCACCACTTAATAGATTTAAGGAATACACCCAACTCCTGATTAAAAAAAAAAAAGTCCTTATCTGCAATCCTTTTTCGTATGTACAGCCAAACTTCCCCTCCCAATTCCCCCCTGCCTTCTAACTGACCTAACTGCCATCTACTTCTACTGTCTTCTCTGTGTGTCAAACTGTTCGTAGCTAACTGTAATGTGTAGTGGATAAGATGTGTAAGGGCGTTGATGTGTTGTCTTGTGTGTGTTAGTGTTGTGTGTGTGTGTGTGTGTGTGTGTGTGTGTGGAGAGTGCGTACTTGCTGACTGTAACCAGCCCACCACAATTAATAGATTTACAGGAATACACACCAACTCCTGATTAAAAAAAAAAAAAAAAAAAGTACCTTATCTTCAATCCTTTTTCGATATTACCAGCCCAAAACTTACCCCTCCCAATTCCCCCCTGCCTTCTAACTGACCTAACTGCCATCTACTTCTAACTGTCTTCTAACTTCTTCAAACTTCTAACTAACTGTAATTTACGGCGACAAAATGGACGGGCGTAAACGGGTGTAAAAACTATAAGTGTATGTATAGTGTATATGTATAGGTATGAGAAAACAAATGTGAAAAGAAGAGAAAAAACAACCAGATGATTGTGACTTTATGAAAAAATAAAAAATAAAAACATGACAATTTACATCTCAGAGAAAAAGAAAAAGATAGAAGAAAACAGAGAATAGACTAAAAAGAAACTAAATAAGAAAAAAGAGAAAGAAAAAATAATTGTGTATGTATAGTGTATATGTTATAGTGTATGACTGTCACCATATTCATCCCTATTATATCCATGACAACACACGCCCTGCTCTTCCACCAGCCAGGAAGAGACGCTGTTAACCCCTTGAGACCCTGAGCGTAATTTCCATTGTAATATGACTACCATTAGACGATTTTTAGTTAATATAATCAATATTTTATAGATATGACCTGCTACGTATCCTTGTCCATTAGCTAATTTGATATATTAAGCTACTTTTCGTAATTTTATGGCTAACAACATACGATTTTTATAGTAAAGGAAAGATCTGGGCGCGAAGGGGTTAATCTGAGCCGGCGTTAGGACTTAATAATCCCATCACACTTGTTTTACACACACAAGCAAAACCCAGGAACATTTACGGTGATCACCACACACCTGAAGGGGAAGAAGTATAGCTAGATACATATAGATAGCTAGATACATACATATAGCTAGATAGCATAGATATAGATAGAACTATAAGCGGTGCCGGCAAGGTGTAGGGATAAGTGTAGTTGGCGTTATTATTATTATATCTTTAGCGACTGTGAAATATGGAGGTAGTACATACTAAATATAGTAATAGTAGATATAGTATAGTTAGTACATTAGTAGATAGTAGTTAAAATATAGTGAAATATAGAGTTACTGTGAAATATAGAGTTAGTACATAGTAGATATAGTACATAGTATAGTTAGTACATAATATATATAGTATAGTTAGTACATAGTAGTAGTAGATAGTAGTTCGTAGGTTTCAATGTAAAAAAAAACCATGACCTAAGAAGAGCCATTAGGTCACTAGGATGGTTTGGTTCAGCTGGTACAATACGTGATATGTTACATTAATGATGAACTATATGCAATGACACCGTACTACTCATCTTCTACTTATTATGATCATTTTAACCACTTGAGGCCCATAACGTAATTTCCATTGTAATTTGGGTACCATTAGACGATTTTAAGTGAATATAAGTAATATTTTATAGATATAACCTGTTTAGTACATATCCTTGTCCACTAACTAATTTGGTATTTTAAGTGACTTGTAATTTTATGGCTCGACAACATACAATTTTTTTTATAGCAAAATAAAGATCTGGGCGTGAAGGGGTTAACTACTACTACTACTACTACTACTACTACTACTACTACTACTACTACTACTACTACTACTACTACTACTACTACTACTACTACTACTAAGGAAAGATCTGGGCGTGAAGGAGTTAAACCTACCATCTTATTTTCCAAGTATAATCTGTAAAAAATCATCCTCTTCTGTCTCTCCACAGGGCAATTATGATCATTGCCACGCTCCTCCTCCTCTTCCTGTTCATCTTCTCATCCTCCTCCTCCTCTTCATCATCTCCTCCTACTCCACGTCCTTATTATTATTCACTACCACTCCTTTAGCATAAACCGAATGATAGATGAGGTATTGAGAAAAAATACACAGAGAGAGAGAGAGAGAGGAGAGAGAGAGAGAGAGAGAGAGAGAGAGAGAGAAGAGGAGAGGAGAGAGAGAGAGAGAGAGAGAGAGAGAAGGAGAGAGAGAGAGAGAGAGAGAGAGAGAGAGAGAGAGAGAGAGAGAGAGAGAGAGAGAGAGAGAGAGAGAGAGAGAGAGAGAGGAGAGAGAGAGAGAGAGAGATACTACCACTTTTAAATACCACACTTTCACCCTGTAACCTCAGTAACCTCCCATTACTAAACCCTAAATAACAGGCAACACAAATTCAATACACGGTTCTGGGAATAAAAAGGAAAAAAATTGTAATTAGCAAACCCTGCGAGGCCGTTCCACAACACACCCAACACACAGAGCACACACACACACACAACACACACACACAACAACACAACACACACACACACACCACACACACACACAACACACACACACACACACACACACACACACACACACCACACACACACACACACGACACGACCCTACATCAAAAAAAGCACATTGATAGCTACTTTTCCCTAAGGAGCAGAAATGATACCAAAAATTGCATCACTGATAACACACGAAACAAGAACTAACTACCAGGCCAGGAGGAGGAGGCGGAGGAGGAGGAGGAGGAGGAGGAGGAGAGGAGGAGGAGGAGGAGGAAGAGCAGGAAGAGGAATAGGAGGAAGAGGAGGAGGAGGAAGAGGATTAGCAGCAACAGGAACAGCAGGAGCGTCACGTCATGGAGAACAGCAGAACAGCAGAACCACCACACTCACCCCTGTCACAGTCCCGTCACGCCGCCGCCCTAGCTAATGTTTTATTTACCACCCAAACAACCCTCCCCCCCCCCCCCCCCCCCCCCCCCCCTCCCTGCCTCCTCTACAGCAGCACTAATGAGGCACCACGTCCTGCTTCACTCACTCTGCCTCCTCCTCCCCCTCCCCATACCTCATCACTTCTCTTATTACTTGAAATTACTAAGTATCTCAGTATATTTCAATAGTCCACCTTAGTCCACGAGAGACAACGAAATTATCATAGCATTCAGCATGAGGTCCATAAAAGAGCTTCGGCTTAATGGACCGTGGCTTTTATGACTGTAGAATTGATTATGAAAAATTATTGCATTACACCAAGCAAAATAAACTATCATGTATCAAGTATCATAACCTCAACATCACATTTGGCAGGTAGAGTAAGAAGTAATTTGAGTTAAAAGTTATGAAAAAAATGGTGGTCTTGGTGAGGAGACCTTTAAATTTTTTAAACAAGTAAAATTCCCTGCATCATAATCCCTCTGCAATGTTGTCACAATTACATTTGGAAAGTTTAGTAAGAGGTCATTTGAGTTTTAAAAGAATATGAAAAAAAATGGTGTTCTGGTGAGAAGACTTTCAAGATTCTAAAACAAGTTAAATTTACTGCATCATAAAGCCCGTGCAATTTTGTCACAATCACATTTGGCAAGTATAGTAAGAGGAAATTTGAGTAAAATATCTATAGAAATGAGAAAAATTTGGTGGTCTGGGAAAAAAACTTGCAAAATTCTAAAGCAAGTTAAATTTACTGCATCATAAGACCCGTGCAATTTTGTCACAATCACATTTGGCAAGTATATACAGTAAGACGTACTTGAGTAAAAAAAAGTTAAAATGAGAAAAAAAATTCTGGTGAAAAATCTTGCAAAATTCTAATGCAAGTTAAATTCCCAGTAACACAAGACCCTGCAATGTAGTGTTACTCTCGATTACCTGGCCATTACCTGTACTATTTACCAGATAACTAGCGTGGTAATAATCACATACTCGTTCAGCTGTGAAAGTAATACAGGAAAGAATTGCCGCTAACACAGATGTAACAATGAAGTATTGGAAGGAAGGATGTGGTGGAGGAGGAGGAGGAGGAGGAGGAGGAGGAGGAGGAGGAGGAGGAGGAGGAGAGGAGGAGGAGGAGGAGGGGAGGAGGAGGAGGAGGAGGAGGAGGAGGAACAGAAACATGAGGAGAATAAAAAGAAGGGAAAGATTTCAAATAATACAAAAGCACAAAAGGTATAATGAGTGAAGGAAAATTATATGATAAGAAAATCGAAACTCAACTAAAAGGAAGAATGAAAGCTTGTAAGAATAACGAGAATTAGCTGAAGGAGAGGAAGTTCAGACTAACCACAGCACAAGACCAGAGTGAGGGAGGAGCAGGAAGGGGATCCAGTCAGCCAGATCACAGCCACAGCCACAGCACAACGCCTTCACAGCATAACCTAACATTAACTCCTTGAGGGCCAGAACGTAATTTCCATTGTAATCTGGGTACCATTAGACGATTTTTTTGTGAATATAAGCAATATTTTATAGCTATGACCTGTTTAGTATCCTTTCCCACTGTTAACTTGGTATATTCAGTTACTTTTCGTAATTTTATGACTCCACAACAGACATTTTTTATAGCAAATGAAAGATCAGGGTGTGAAGGGGTTAACAGCATTTTTTAAATTTGTTTACGTTGGAGCCTATAGCGCCTGTAGGCTATTATCTTCCTTCCTTAGGTTTAGGAATGTCATTATTTCCTGACATTCACAGCATAACCCAACATTCACAACATAACCCAACATTCACAGCATAACCTCACATTCACAGCATAACCTGGTATTCACAGCATAACCTCACATTCACAGCATAACCTGACACTCACAGTACAGCCCAACATTCACAGCATAACCTGACAATTACAGCACAACCTGACATTCACAGCATAATGCCTGCAAACCATTCTTAATAATTATACACCTTAGCATAAATCTACCACGTGGCTGCCTCTCTCAATACTAAGAAGACACCCCTACCATAAAAGAAAATTATAGTATTGTTTTCCAACGGTTCTTATTATTCCCATTAGTAAAAGGCCTGGATGTAACAATTTCCCTGTTGAGTTTCTTAGGCACTGCAGCATGTCATGTAGTTCTGCTGCACGTACTGTACCCCTTCCCCCTTACTCCTTGCACTCATCTCGGAATCAATTTATTTGGCCGATAAGTATGTTAGAATTATACTTTTTTTTGTAATTTTTCTCGTTTATGTATGTCTACGATAAGTATGTTGGAATTAGACCTAAGAAGTGGCAAAAAACCCACCTAAAAAGAAGCAATACTGTTCCCCTTCATATAACGCAGCACCTTATCATCTACTTTTTCTTTCTTTTTTCTCGTTTATGTATGTCTACGATAAGTATGTTGGAATTAGACCTAAGAAGTGGCAAAAAAAACACCTAAAACGTACCTAAAAAGTGAGAAGCTTGGTTTATGGTAGCATTTAATTTATTTGCTTTAGTACTTAAATTAACTTACTCACGTCTGTATATTATGTGGGTTTTTTTTACTGTATGCCTTCGGGTGAAAATAAAATTATTATTATTATTATTATTATCATTATTTCAATCCTTATCCAGCTACTACACGTAACTGGTTCTCGACATAATGGCTAGTTATGTGTATTAGTTATATTTCCTGCTAGTAGAAAAGAAGCACTACTGTTCCCCTTCATATAACGCAGCACCTTATCATCTACATTTTTTAGTAATTTTTTCGTTTATGTTGTTGCAATTTTAGTTTTTAATTTTTTTAATGTTGTAATGCTTAGTTTTTTAGTCAATAAGTTTTTCTTGCTATTGTTCTAGGTAAACATACAACTGATGGCCAAAATAAATTAGTGCGTTTTCGCCCTATCGTAATATAAGGATGAGTATGACCATTATAACATGAGATACGAACTTAAAGCATAATACTATCATGGAAATTTATGGAAGATATCTATGCTACCTGAAAGTTTAAAATATAATAATAATGCCGGTAATCAAAGTTAACAGTATGCAAAAAAGACAAATTTTAAAATATTCCCCCACATAATACCTTTTGTTTTCTCCTGCACTGCATATACCTCGCCCCTGTGGTAAGGTAAAGGCGCCCCGCAGGTATAGGAATAGTATTTAGTAGTATTAGTATTAGTATAGTAGTAATACAGTATAGGAAGCGTATATCAATGAATAAATATATGAATAAAACGAAGGAATTTATCGCTTCTAAAAAAAATTCATCAATGGCTTGGAATTTACCGCAGAACTCTCTCTCTCTCTCTCTCTCTCTCTCTCTCTCTCTCTCTCTCTCTCTCTCTCTCTCTCTCTCTCTCTCTCTCTCTCTCTCTCTCTCTCTCTCTCTCTCTCTCTCTCTCATTACCCATTTAGAGATCTTGTGTATTCCTTGTTCCATCGAAGTTGCAGTGAGGAGAAGGGAGGGGAAAGAGGTGGGTCGTGGGGGAGGGGAAGAAGGGGAAGAAGGGGAGGTGGAGGGAGGGGGGAAGGGATACGTTACGCACCCTGTACATGTCTGGGACGTGATGAATAAGAATGAAAAGGGACAAGGCTAGCTGTTTGTTGCAAGGTAGCTTTTCCCTCCCTCTCTTCTTCCCCCTCCTTCTCTCTCTCTCTCTCTCTCTCTCTCTCTCTCTCTCTCTCCTCTCTCTCTCTCTCTCTCTCTCTCTCTCTCTCTCTCTCTCTCTCTCTCTCTCTCTCTCTCTCTCTTCTCTCTCTCTCTCTCTCTCTCTCTCTCTCTCTTTCTCTCTCTCTCTCTTAAATAGCATTACAAAGAAAATAAGCTAGTTTTTTTCGTGTTTTCACTAAATATCTCAACGTAAACATCATCACAGTTTAAAACAACTCAACATTCTTTACTAATTCAAGTCTCAAACAACACATTAATATCCTCCCTTCAACGGTACCTGATAACTAACTCGATACCTTTCAACAATACAGGGAGTACTGGACTAACTCTCTTCATTAATAATTCATAAACGTGCCTTCTAAAACCATCACACAGACAATAACAAGCAAACACTTAACACTTCATCTCATAATAAAAAGTCTCACCTCACAAAACAAAGAGATGATTAACGAAAAGGCACAGTCATCTCTTGTACTACACATGTCAGGGTACAAAAGGGTGAAGTAGGAGAGGGAGAGAGGAAGCAGGGGGAGGGGGGGGTTAAGCATGGGTGTGTGGGGGGGGGGGGGAGAAAGTAGGGGGTGTTGTGAGTTGTAACGAAAGAATATGAGGGAGGGAAAAAAAAGGTTAGAGGGGAAACAAAGATGGAATGGGGAGGTTAAGCATGGTGTGGGTGTAAGGGGTGAAGGTGGGGGGGTGTTGTGGGTTGCAGAGAAAGAACATGAGGGAGGGAAAAGGAGGTTAAGAGGGGAAAAAGGGATGAAAGGGGGACTATGGAGGGGGTGAGGTGAGACAGGTAGTAGGAAAATGAGGTTAAAGGGGGGTTAGGTTATAGGGGGTTGGAGGGGGGAAAGGGTTGGAGGGGGTTAAAAAGGGGGGTGAAAGGGAAAGGTAAGGTCAGGAAAATGAGGTTTAGAGGGGAAAAAAGATGGCAGGGGTTAGCTTATAGGGCGTTAGAGGGGAAAAGGGTTGGAGGGAGTTAAAAAGGGGGGTTAAATGGAGGGGTTGAGGTCAGGTGAG
>JACEEZ010003105.1:207500-212500 GCA_016584305.1 Chionoecetes opilio
ACTGTATTTAGGCATATTTAGGCATGTATTGAGGCATATTTAGGCATATATTTAGGCATATTTAGGCTGTATTTAGGCATATTTTAGAATTTGAGGCATATTTAGGCACCGTAGACGTGAGCCCTCGTCAAGGTAGGCTACTGTGCGAGGAACCTAAACTGTGACCTGAGGCACTGTGGTTTACTAAGGTCTACTACACATTGATTCATTCATAGATGTCTAATTTAACAAGCATCCTTATTCCATCCTTAGACTACATATTCGTTACGAGATATTCTAAAGTTTGTCTGTGATTTCAACAGTAAATAAGTTTATATTAGCATGTTGTAAAATAGTAGGTATAGTAGACCTATTATTTGCTGTAAAATATCA
This sequence comes from Chionoecetes opilio, assembly GCA_016584305.1. NCBI lineage: Eukaryota > Metazoa > Arthropoda > Malacostraca > Decapoda > Majidae > Chionoecetes > Chionoecetes opilio. The sequence goes on from JACEEZ010003105.1 coordinate 207,873, forward strand.
CATAAATATCTTGACAGTTAAACCACCCCTCCCTGCGCAAGACCTTCTCCACCCACACCTAGCCTGGCACACACACACACACACAGCACACACACACACACACACAACACACACGCACGCACAGACACGCACACACACGTAGACACAGACACGCGCGCGCTCTGCCCCTCCACCCAAAAGTTAAAACTACCACACAGTTTCACACACATACTAACACATTATATACCATACAAGTCTCGTCCTGTGACGTAGAAAATAAATATGTAACAAAAGAAATCGAAAATATACGAATATAATTGTTGGTATAGGTGCAGTTACAACCAATACACGATGGGTGGTTATAACTTATTAGTATCTAGCACGTTTCGTTCTCATCATTTATGTATTTCTATTTCTAATATTATTTATATTATTTCTAACCCCTACAATAGCCGTCGGAAATTAAAAATAACACAAGGGGGGTCTGAGGGGAGGCGAAACCCCCTTATTTAAGTCAGGAGAGTATTGGTCAATAGGGACTATTGGTTAAAACTGCATCTTTACCAAATTGTTAAGTATGCACCATCAACTGACAGTCACCATCACCACCATCACCTCAGTCACCATCACCCCCATCACCTCACTGTCACCATCACCACCTCACTGTCACCATCAATTCACCATCACTATCACCTCACCATTACCACCATCAACTCAGTCACCATCACCTCACTGTCACCATCACCACCATCACCTCACAATCTCCACCACCACCATCACCACCATCACCAACAATATTATCATTAAGACACCACACGAAAAATGGGGACAAACATCTAATGAACAAATCAATTCAACAAATATAAAAAACACGAAAATAAAAAAATCACGCTCGACAAGCCACCTGGAGTCAAGCAGGGCGACGGGCGGGTCCACTGTCGCGCCCGGGTGGGTGAGGCCGCCCGCACCTCATCCACCCACCCACACACCCACGCGCACCCCGCAACAATAACCACACACCACCATCACTCACCACACTCCCTTAATCACACATAGTCACAACGAAACGCTATACACCATAAAACACAGCGTATGACCAGCTTATACCGTCGACACCACACACGGACTCCCACAAGGCAACAAGCTGAACACAATGCAAGCAGTATAGGTCTACATGCCGCAAGAAGCATTGTAATTAATCAGATACCCTACTACCCACACCCAACCTGATTATACCCACAAATAGCCTAACAAATTGTACTTACCGTGAACGAGGCCACGGATGTAGATGACGCGTAGTTTGGTAGATGATTAACGATATGTAACGCACTGCACTGACTAACAATACGTGACCGAACGCCATGATCCGCGGGAGAGACAGAGACAAGTGCATCTCTATTCTAATATATAAATATGTAAAAAAAGGATACTATAACCAAACCAGTGTTAATATTTTGTCATTTATATTTTTCTATTATGTTTTTTAGTTAATACATATCGTGTAATGCTGTGTTTCCATTTTACGATATATAACGTTATGTTTTCCTGTCTGGTGTCAATAAAGAGGCTGGAGGTATTTGGCATCTTTGGGTATGATAGTTAATGTTTTCTTTATTTCTTCCCTGTGACTTTTTATTTGCTTACACGTGTTGCCTATCACTTCGTACTTAATTATGAGACGTTTAAGAGCATCATATCAACCTTGACGATTATTGAAACCTAACGAAGCTGACATATGGAAGGAAGTATAGGAAGGAAAGGAAGGAAGGAAAGGAAGGAAGGAAAGGAAGGAAGGAAAGGAGGAAAGAAATGTAGGAAGGAAATAAACTAATACTTAACAATGCCACCTCCTTCTCCTCCTTCTCCTCCACCTCCCTCCTCCTCCTCCTCTTCCTCCTCCACCTCCCTCCTCCTCCCTCCTATTCCCTTACCTAGTCCATGAGCCTTACTTAACACATTTTAATGCCGATAAAAACCGATTCACACTACATCATCAAAGAAAATAAAAGATGATAAGGAAGATTGTTATTTTTATTGATGCATATTATAGGTATTTTGTATTTAACACTTTTTAATAATTTGTATCAGATATCCATTGAGTGTCTACTGTGTGATTGATAGTACGTTGCCTGCATAGCTTAGCGTAACAACCTTGATATCTAACAACCAATTATAGCGTAACAACCAACTAATAACCTTGTCCTTTCTCACAGCCTAGTAATAACCCCATAGAGAAAGAAAGAAAGAAAGAAAGAAGAGAGAGAGAGAGAGAGAGAGAGAGAGAGAAGAGAGAGAGAGAGAGAGAGAGGAGAGAGAGAGAGAGAGAGAGAGAGAGAGAGAGAGAGAGAGAAGAGAGAGAGAGAGAGAGAGAGAGAGAGAGAGAGAGAGAGAGAGAGAGAGAGAGAGAGAAGAGAGAGAGATAGAGAGAGAGGAGAGAGAGAGAGAGAGTAAAAAAAAAGAACCAGAGAAAAAGAATTACGTAAGAGAAATAAAGATAATAAAAATATATAGGCGAAAAAGGAGACCTGGGATCGCCTCTATGTGAAAACCTATGATGAAAGGCAGAGAAAATTTGATAAAGGTACTAACAAAGGAACGTGTGGAGAGAGAGAGAGAGAGAGAGAGAGAGAGAGAGAGAGAGAGAGAGAGAGAGAGAGAGAGAGAGAGAGAGAGAGAGAGAGAGAGAGAGAGAGAGAGAGAGAGAGAGATGTGTGTGTGTGTGTGCGTGAGTTTAGCTTTGTTCACTACATTAAACGCCCTGCTTCACGAATAATCAATATTTTTGCGTTCATTTGCAACTCATTAAGAGACGATTTGGGAAGAGGATAATGAGTACGGTGCGTGCATGAAAACACTGTTTGGGACAATATAAGTAGTGTATAGTAGTTAGTATGTAAGTAGTAATTAGTACAGTATAGAAATATGTATAGTATGAAATAAAGATCTATATCAAAATACTTCACTGGATTCCAATATTTCTATCCGACCATGGTAAAAACATTATGATAGTAAAAGCGAAATAAAATAATAGAGAGAGAGAAGAAGTAGGTGGTTATTTGTTCAAATTACTCCCTGGGCTTATGAAAACAATATTATCCGTTACATTTGCAACCATTAGTCGTTTAAAGGTAAAGTGCGGCGTGCAAAAACAGCACAAAAAGGGGATAGTAATTTAAACTGAAAAGAAAAATTCAACTAATATACATACAAGAAAATAAAGATCTATATAAGCAAAATAAATAATGAGACCCAAATATCGATTCAACCCTGGTAAAAACTTATATAGTAATACAGAAAAAAAAATATGCATACGAGAAAAATTTACCAGTTGGATTTTTAGGTTTCATGGAACGAACAGCATGAAAATAAAAACAAGTACAGAAACCATCCACTCCCCTTCCCCTTCCTATAACAATAAAAAGAAAAAGGGGGACAACAGACATTAGGAAATAAAAAGTTTAGGGGGCGATTTAGCGTAAAAAAAGAAGAAAAAAGAGAAGAGACAAACTAGAAAAAAGAAGAAAAAATCAGAAAGAAAAAGAGAAAAAAAGATCGAAAAGCAAAAAACAAAAGAGTGAAGAGACAAAAAGAGATGAACGATAAAGAAAGATATAGTTTAAGGCAGTAAAGAGTGATAGAGAAGGAAAAGTGAATAAATGTGGGAAAAGAGAAGACGGGGAAAGAACTGCAGTGCAGGGAATTAAAAAGAGCCCCCCCTGTACGGGGTGAGGACCATAAGAGAAGCAAAGTGAAGAAGAGAGAGAAAAGAGATAGGAAGTGAAAGAGAGGTTAGGGGACAGGAAAGAGCGTGAGAGAGGAGAGAGAGGAGAGAGGAGAGAGAGAGAGAGAGAGGAGAGAGAGAGAGAGAGAGAGAGAGAGAGAGAGAGAGAGAGAGAAGAGAGAGAGAGAGAGAGAGAGAGAGAGAGAGAGAGAGGGCAGAAGAGTGAGAGGGGAGAGAGAAAGTGAAGAAGAGAGGAAAAGGAAGAGAAAAAAGGGAAGAAATGTGAGGGGAGGGAATTTAGCAAAGATGTCCTGTAGTGGGAAGATACAGAAAAAGGAGACATGAAGAGCAATCTTTACACACATAGATAGATACCACAGAATATATATACATAATACATAATACATACAAATATAACTAAGTCGTGATAATAATTTGCATAATATATCACACAAATACTTATAGGGTAAAAAATAAAGGAAAAAATTAAAACATTACATTTAATACATACTTTCTCTCCTCCACATACATACATACATACCTACATACGGACATACATACATACATACATACATACATACGGACATACACACATACATACATACATACATACATACATACATACATACATACATACATACATACCCCCACTTTATATATTTTTGGTGTTCATATTCCCTTTAATTTTTAGAGCTTTAACATAATGACAATAAGAGTAGTAACAATAATAATGATAATAGTAACCACCACTTTCATCGCGTTCCATATGGTAGCCTACAGTAAAAAAAAAAAAAAAATTACAATAGTAGGTAAAGGAAAAAAGTAAAGATACCTCCATAATTTTTTGAGCTTTTCCATAAACTGCCTATGGTATATTTCTAAAAAAGAACCGAAGAAGGATAACATACAAGAGGAACTGTCTTTTACA
>JACEEZ010003105.1:222500-227500 GCA_016584305.1 Chionoecetes opilio
AAACACCACAATACTTCAAGAACCAAAATAAAATCACTGATGCCAAGGTGTTACCCCGACACTACTTCTAGGAGCGGAGGAAGGTACAGAGACAGGTGACGCAGACAGGTGAGTGACGCTCCAAGGAGGTGAACTGGATAATAAAAAACACCTCGCCGGGAGACTTTGCATTGAGGAGCAAAACAAAGAAGGCGTGTATGAGTGAGTAATGAGGGGGAGAGGAGACACCCGGATGGACATAGCGAAGGACGAGCCTGTGAGAAATTTACCAGAGGAAGGAGGGTGTGTGTGTGTGTGTGTGTGTGTGGGAGGGGTGGGGCTGTGTGCGTGTGTGTGTGTGTGTGTGTGTCGGGGGAAGTAGTGTACAGAGTTTTGTGTCCTAATTCTTAATGGAGAGAGAGAGAGAGAGAGAGAGAGAGAGAGAGAGAGAGAGAGAGAGAGAGAGAGAGAGAGAGAGAGAGAGAGAGAGAGAGAGAGAGGAGAGAGAGGAGAGAGAGAGAGAGAGAGAGAGAGAGAGAGAGAGAGAGAGAGAGAGAGAGAGAGAGAGAGAGAGAGAGGAGAGAGAGAGAGAGAGAGAGAGAGAGAATAAAGAAGTATATTTGACGTGAGATAAACAAGTATGCTTCCAATAAAAATCCACTTGTACCCCACACAATGAAGATAAACAGTGACGAATGAGAGATGAAAAAAGATAAAATAGTACAACAAAAACGTGTAATTAAGGCTTCTCTCCATGTCCAATCACCATCCTTAACAACCCTAACAGCACGAGCTTCATTATAACTCTACCTAACTACCTATCTTAATCCAAGTAATTTTAGGTCAAACAGGACAATAAATAAATGGTCAACGAGTATTTATAAGCATCCATAAATCTAAGCATCCACACTATTCATTAAGGAGATAAGTATAGTGATCTCATAAACAGTTTCTTCCATATATGATAAACAACATAATATTCGTGATATCAAAGTATTCTTCCGTTTTTCACTAACATGTATTCATTGTTATTTTCATCCCTTCATGCTATTCCTTAAATCCAAAGAAAATCTAAGAAAAAATAAAGATAATCGAAAAGAGATATTTAACGATGATTTTCTCCGATTTATATACAATTTTCTTATTTTATCATTATCATTATTTATTGTTATCATCATTATTACTATCATCATTCCAACTGGCGTATTTAATAACAGGGAATCTGAAAGCGCACTCAAGTTGACACACACACACACACACACACACACACACACACACACACACACACACACACACACACACACACACACACACACACACACACACACACACACACACACACACACACACACACACACACACACACACACACCTACACACACACACACACACACACACATACACACACAAACACACACCTACACACACACACACACACACACACACACACACACACACACCTACACACACACACAAACACACACACACTGTATACCGTCCATGTATAGTTAGTTACACGCTACTTAAAAATACATAAAATTTCCTATCAATTTTGATTTCTGTATCCATCTCTCTCCCTTCTTCCCTCCCTATATCTCTCTTTATCCCTCCCTCCTCTATGCTACTTCCCTGCTCTTCTCTCTCTCCCTATCTCTTCCTCCAACCCCCCCCCCCTACCACCACAGTAGAAAAAAACTTACGGAATCAAGCCAATGATAATTAATGGTTGTAAAACGAGGATGAAAAAAATGACACCACGCTCTCTTTAATTGCTTTCTGGTGATGATGCAGCGTTAGGGAAGCGAGAGGAGATAATGACAGGCCTTAGAGAGGTTGTTAGGTATGATTGCTGTGGCTTCACTCCTCTCCTCCCATTCCCTCCTACTCCCTCCCACACTCCACCAACGCATTCCTCCTGAACTCCACAACCTATCCACATAGTCATTCTCAATGCACACTACATCTACCATCACAACCATCTATCTCTCTCTCTCTGTCTGTGTCTGTCTCTGTCTGTGTCTCTGCCTGTTTGTCTGTCTGTCTGTCTGTCTCTCTTTCTCTCTCTCTCTCTCTCTCTCTCTCTCTCTCTCTCTCTCTCTCTCTCTCTCTCTCTCTCTCTCTCTCTCTCTCTCTCTCTCTCTCTCTCTCTCTCTCTCTCTCTCTCTCTCTCTCTCTCTGACTCTCTGTACATTCAGTGTATGTAAATAGGGATTTTATCCCGGATTATAAACGCCAAGGATTTACGAGGCTACGTACGATGTCCCATAATCTTAGAATAGAAACAGGCAGGAGAAATGGAATACCGAAAGAACTACGACTGTGTTCATGTGTAGAAAATGCAGTGCAGGATGAGTCCCATGTGTTGTTGCAGTGTCCACTCTCCAGCCAATGTAGAAGCAACTATGTCATGCTAGACTTCTCCAGTATGGATAATTTGATGGGTACAAGGGATAAAGTAGGCTATCTGTGCAGTTATATATATGATGTATTGAAATTATATACGTAAGGGATGTGTCACCATAGTAGATGTGTTTCGTTTGTTTGTTTTAGGTTAATATGAAATATGTATGAGTATAAATTTGGACAAATATGAGGAAATTATACATGTAATAAGGTAAAATGTTTGTGAAACTTTAGTCAATAAACTAATAATAATAATAATAATCTCTCTCTCTCTCTCTCTCTCTCTCTCTCTCTCTCTCTCTCTCTTCTCTCTCCTCTCTCTCTCTCTCTCTCTCCTCTCTCTCTCTTCTCTCTCTCTCTCTCTCTCTCTCTCTCTCTCCTCTCTCTCTCTCTCTCTCTCTCCTCTCTCTCTCTCTCTCTCTCTCTCTCTCTCTCTCTCTCTCTCTCTCTCTCTCTTTCTTGCCACTCCCCCTTCCTCCAACAGCTTCCTTGCAAGACCCCAAAACTCCACCAATAACATCCACCTTCCCCCAACAACTGCACTCCCGTCCCCACCAGTACCACATCAGCCCACCCTTCCTATCCTTCACCCCTCCCCAACGTCCCACCACTCACACCCTTCCTCTCCTTTTCCCCTCCCCAGTTCCCCTCATCCCCCCAGCTCACACGTCTCTAGGAACCCAAGTCACCCTCTCCCCGCCCTATTTCCCTGTCCTCGCATCACCTCCCACACACTCAATGCTACATGATTCGTCCTTTGGGAAGGGTCTGAATGGTACCATAAATTTATCAATCAGTAGAAATGTGACGCTATTGAGTCGCCGTTTGTATGACCTACTCCTACAATCACTCACGTATTTGATCTTTTTTTCATATTTTTGTACAGTAAATGCTATTAAAAATATACACACATACTAAATATACGTACAATGTCTTACTGTGTGTTGTGTTTCAATGTCTTACTTATTGTTATTCTACTAAAAATATACGTACAATGTTACGACAAGTATATATATATACACGGGATTATATATATATAACAGATGCAGTTCTACGTTTATCTTATAGCTATATAGTATACAGTCATACATGTAAATAACTTTTCTATCTTCAAGAGCTAAGAACTCTGGTGAAATGCCTTGTTTTTCTTCCTTCACTATATATTTTCTTCTTCTTCTGAGCACCTCGTTCACCACTTACGCCCTTCCTGTGTGTGTGTTGTGTTGTGTTGAGTCCGTCTGTGCAACACTATACATTATCTGCCTTCAAGCTGGAGTCACTAAGCCGCCCGTTTGACTGCAAAACATGAAACACGACTTAGAAAAGCGTAACAGAACAGATCCGGTGAAAACAAATCTAAAAGAAATGGTGGAAAAGTAAAAGAAAAAAATATGACAAGCAGTAGTGTTGTTGCAGGTAAGTGGAGATAGAAAAAACACTATACTATACAAATATTTATAAGTATTTCATTAAATTTAACATAAGAGAGTGAAAACAAATCTAAAAGAAATGGTGGAAAAGTAAAAGATAAAAATATGACATGCAGTAGTGTTGTTGCAGGTAAGTGGAGATAAAAAAACAACTATACTATACAAATAATTAGAAGTATTTCATTAAATTTAACGTAGGAGAAAAAGAATTTCAAAAATAGTAATGATGCTGATAAAAATGCTAAGGATGTTAACAAGAATAATGCTAATAACTCAAATAACAATGATAGTAATAATGATAATAATAATAATAAAACTGTTATAATACTGATAAGAATACTAAAATCAGCTATAATATAAATAATCATAATAAAATTTTTAATAATAATAATAAAAATAATAATGAGAATAATAATGAAAAGACTATATAGTAACGTCTCTCTCTCTCTCTCTCTCTCTCTCTCTCTCTCTCTCTCTCTCTCTCTCTCTCTCTCTCTCTCTCTCTCTCTCTCTCTCTCTCTCTCTCTCTCTCTCTCTCTCTCTCTCTCTCTCTCTCTCTCTCTCTCTCTCTCTCTCTCTCTCTCTCTCTCTCTCTCTCTCTCTCTCTCTCACACACACAATATAGCATGGATTGGAAAAGAAATCTCCTATTTCGTTATTTCCCCGATCCAAGCATCCCATAAGTTAGGACGCAGACAGCCACCCACTCCAACACACCAAGACTCTTACATTCAACTTCTTCCACGAGCAAACATATATATTTTTTCTCTGTGATATATTACGCAGCAAAGAATTACATAAGAACTATAACATATTAACTGATCATAAAAAAACGGGACACTGTTACTTCTATAGCGTGTATGTGTGTGTGTGTGTGTGTGTGTGTGTGTGTGGTGTGTGTGTGTGTGTGTGTGTGTGTGTGTGTGTGTGTGTGTGTGTGTGTGTAGTGTGTGTGTGTGTGTGTGTGTGTGTGTGTGTGTGTGTGGTGTGTGTGTGTGTGTGTGTGTGTGTGTAAGTGTGTGTGTGTGTGTGTGTGTGTGTGTGTGTGTGTGTAAGTGTGTGTGTGTGTGTGTGTGTGTGTGTGTGTGTGTGTGTGTGTGTGTGTGTGTGTGTGTGTTGTGTGTGTGTGTAAGTGTGTGTGTGTGTGTGTGTGTGTGTGTGTGTGTGTGTGTGTGTGAGTGTGTGTGT
>JACEEZ010003105.1:232500-237500 GCA_016584305.1 Chionoecetes opilio
ATGTAAAATTCCTACCTTGAAAGAAGTTATCACGAGAAATAGACAAGAAAACGATGGAAATTAGATTGTATCAGCCATTACTATTTACTCTATGACATTACTATATGACCCATTACTATATGACCTATTACTATATGACCTATTACTATATGACCTATTACTATATGACCTATTACTATATGACCTATTACTATAAGACCTATTACTATATGACCTATTACTATATGACCCATTACTATTTACTATATGACCTATTACTATTTACTCTATGACATTACTATATGACCTATTACTATTTACTACATGACCCATTACTATATGACCCATTACTATTTACTATATGACATTACTCTATGACCTATTATTATTGAAGACAAGTGAGTAAGGGCACCCATACCCTTTACATCATCTAGATAAACATATGGAACAATAAGGCTGAGAATAAGCCACGTGAAGTAACGTAAGGCCACAGGAAGAGGAAAGACACACTACTATAATATCATAACAAGTTCTTTGAAGCAGTCATTATAAATTTAAAAAAAACTCAGGATTGAAAAAAAACCGCCATACTAAAAGTATATTTCAGCCAGCATTTTTTTTTTACGTTGGAGCCTATAGCACCTGTAGGCTATTATTTTTCCTCCTTGTAAGGTTTTTATCTTTTTTTTTAAATGTATAGTACCTGCATGTTAAGACCCTTATATACATACGTGCATATACTTAATCAGTGCTGCATGACCAGAAAAGATGGATGGATATCAAAATTTCTTATTTACTGATGATTCCTAAAAACTAATAATCAAAATCCCGCGAAACTCCCAAAACATCCTAGAATTCCAAATAAGTAAAAAATACCCTAAGGGAAAATTTTTACAAGAAATACTAACCTAAGGCCAAATTCTCTGAAAATGTTGATATTCATCAAGAAACGAACAGGAACAAAATCTAAGAAAGATTTAGTATCGATATACAAAATATCGTCAATAACACCGTAAGTTAAATTCTCGAATAAACTGAGGAGTAATATTGTTTGTATCTAGAATTCTAGGTACACGAGTAGATAAGTAATACGAAATTTAAAGGGTTATTCAAATGCATTAGGCAAGCAAACATATATATTAGATTTAAAACGCAAGTCCATAACCACGGAGGAAGAAAGACGAGACTGAGGACAAAACCAATGAGATTTTGGCGCAGGAGAGTGACTCAGAGAGGCTTGAGGGAGTTCTTTGTTCAGCAGGAATGACTACTTTTGTTATTATACATGATCATCCAGCATGTCACGTTATCATAGCTACTTTAGCATATTCCTATAATTCAACGTTCCTCTACGGTTTTCCTTTAAAAGACTATCAGGAGTAGTGATGAATTTTTGTAGTCTTGAATATGAAAAGAAGGAGTATATTTTGTCATGCAAGCTTGGCCACCAAGGACAATTAGCCCGTCTCAAAGCACTGCCTTGTCTTATGTAGGTGAGCATATCACGCAACGTTTGTTAATGCAAACATTTACCACTACACCACCAAGGCACTACCGCCGGTGTGGGGCTTCCCGGCGGGCAGGCACACCCCCACACCCGCCGCTACAACAACTCGGTGCATGTAAACAAACAGACAACGCGGGTTGTTACTCGGACCAAATATCACACGCTCTGGGGTGGTATTTTAGGTTATTATATGTTAGGTAAATTAGGTTAGGTTAGGTAAGGTAAGGTAAAGTAATTTTAAAAGCCCAAATACTGCGCATGCACTGGACCAACCATCACGGCGGACCTTCTGTACCGTCGCACCGGCCCTGTAGCACCACACACCACACCCACTCACCGCCCTCACACACCATGAAGCCATTTGTTTTGCTCCACACCCAAAAAAACACAACATAGCTAAAAGTCTCTTAATGTGTTGTCCTGCAGGCAGGCAGCCACCAGCACACCTGCCCCGCACATCCCTCCTTGACACACCCTACTCAGAGACACCTCATGACTAGAAATGTTATACTTGATTAATGATATAAGGTAAATTGGTGCCTTAACACTATTTAGCAGTCCAGATAACGTTAGATATACATTACAGCCACCACTACCGCCATTACAGCTAATGCCACCACCCTACACGACACCACCCTAACCACCACCACAATAACCACCACCGTCACCACTGCCTTACCTACATGACACTATCCTAACCACCACCACTATAACCATCACACAGCCACCACTGCCACCACTGCCACACCACACACCTCCACCCACCTCCGAAAATCACTCAAACACACCCGTTAGACCTGTGCTTGTCAAGGGAAGGGGAAGAGGTGGAGGGCAAGAGGGGTCAGGAGGGCCAGAGATGCATGGAGGGGGGGAGTTGGGGGGGGCTGGGGGGGTAGTAAGGGGGGGAGATCTACCAGGTCAGGTTAATGCAGCGGTAATTAGCGTGCCTGGCTGGGTTCGAAGCCACTAATTAACGACCCCTGTTAGTCTATATTATCGATGTCGCGTGGAGCCACACCGCCACCACCACCATCACTGCATTTATTGTCACTACAACCACCACCACCACCACCTCTACTACCACCACTGCCACTACTACTACCACCACCACCACTACTGCAAATACTGTCCCTGCAACCATCACCACTGCAAATACTGTTACTGCAACCACTACAACCACCACTACCACCACCTCGTACTACCGCTACTGCAAATACTGTCACTGCAACCACCACCACCACCACTACTACCACCTCTACTGCCACCACCACAAATACTGTCACTGCAACTACCACCACCACCACTACTACCACCTCTACTACCACCACCACAAATACTGTTACTGCAACCTCCACCACCACCACCACCACCACTTCTACTACCACCACCACAAATACTGTCACTGCAACCACCACCACCACTACCAATAACACAACTACCACCACCTCTACTATCACTACCACAACTACCACCACCATCACCACCACCACCACAAATACTGTCACTGCAACCATCACAACCGCCAACACCACCATCACCACTTCTACCATAATGCTCATCACCACCACTACCATCACTAAGATCACCACTATCGATAACACCACCAGTAGTTCCACTATGACACCACCAACAACATACCTCATCACCGCCTCCACCACCAACACCAAAACACCATCATCACCACATAGACACTGAAAAGTATGATTGTCTATTTTTTCAGTCACACACAAACACCTCCCCCCCAGCCACCCACACCCACCCACCCACACCCACCCACACCCACACACCCACACAAACACACACACACACACACACACACATACACACACACACACATATCAGATTATGGATTTCTTTACATCATGCTCTGAACTTACATACACACACACACACACACACACACACACACACACACACACACACACACACACACACACACACACACACACACACACACGCACAACATGCACACACACACATTTCTCACTTTCATTACAAGAGAAACAAACTCAACGCGAAAACTTCAGTATAAAAAATCTCAATAACTTTGATGGTAGCAAGTCAGTAAATAATGAAGCACTGATTTATGAACAAATAGCACGTGTTAATGGTGAGAGAGAGAGAGAGAGAGAGAGAGAGAGAGAGAGAGAGAGAGAGAGAGAGAGAGAGAGAGAGAGAGAGAGAGAGAGAGAGAGAGAGAGAGAGAGAGAGAGAGAGAGAGAGAGAGAGAGAGAGAGAGAGAAGAGAGAGAGAGAGGAGAGAGAAGAGAGAGAGAGAGGAGAGGAGAGAGAGAGAGAGAAATTCAAATCAAAACATATTATAATGAATGGGTAAATGTATCATGTTGGACACTATAATAATAATTGTCGACCGTATATCCATTATCTCATTGACAAGAATGTTGGTGTTATAGGTAGACACTTATAGGTAGGTATATAGGTAGGTTATAGATATATAGGAATAGGTATATAGGTAGGACTTATGTGTCTAAGCAAAATTAAGTGTCTAGCAAATTAAGGTATATGTTAGACACAGGTGCTTCAGGAGCGGCCGGTGCGTCTAAATTTAATAGTAAAGGAGAACAATAAAGGCAGATACTCATAATATCAAATCATCACTTTACCCTTCCTTCCTTCCTTCCTCTCTCCTCCTCCTCCTCCTCCTCCTCCTCCTCCTCCTCCTCCTCCTCCTCCTCTTCGTTATCACCACGCACCTTAATCCCGTCAACCATTCTGCGCTCAGTGGCGGGAAAATACTTGCAGCTGTACCTCGATAGCAACATTTATGGCCAGACACTCGAACACAACAAGAGGAGGACGAGAGAAGGACGCGTTACCCCCAACAGCGGCTCACACCACCACCACCACCACCACCACCACCACTATAACCCCACTAATCCCTATCTGCTGCCTCCCACACTCCTCCTTATCCTGCCTACTCCCTACCACTCCACCACCTTCACCAGCAGGCAGGTTGTGCAGGTTTTATTTCTCTATAGCATGACCTTCCTTACAACCGCTTGCTGTCTTTAGGTGGGATAAGGGTAGGTCAACTGTTCTTTTTTTCTTCAATTTTTTCATTTTAATCGAAGTCAAGGCAAGCTAGTCTTTATAGCCCTGCTTACCGTAATTACTCCTGCTCTAAATACTACCACAACTACTATGATAGTATTAGTAGTATTGGAAGATGTGCTGTGCCTGCTATAACCGCCAAAATTACTACTTCCACTATTACCATTACTACTACTTTTTCTACTACTGCTACTACTGCTACTACTACTACTACTACTACTACTACTACGACTACTACTACTACTACTACTACTACTACTACTACTACTACTACACTACTACTACTTCTTCTACCACTACTACTACTACTACTACTACTACACTACTACTACTACTACTACTACTACTACTACTACTACTACTACTTCTACTTCTACTACTACCACTACTACTACTACTACTACTACTACTACTACTCTACTATTACTACTACTACTACTACT
>JACEEZ010003105.1:242500-275000 GCA_016584305.1 Chionoecetes opilio
AGATATATGCGCGATTGTGAAGATTTGTTGCTCTTTTAGATGTATTACCTTTAATAATGCAGATAACAGCCCCATAACATATTACAATAACAAAATGAGGCACCAGATTAAGATGCAAGTTACTTATGACATTGAAGGAAAGAATGAAGGGGTAATTAATGCTTGTAGATAAAAGACACACACTCACACCCTCACACACACACACACACACACACACACATACACACACACACACACACACACACACACACACACACACACACACACACACACACACACACACACACACACACACACACACACACAACAACACACACACACACACACACACACACACACACACACACACACACACACACACACACACAACACACACACACACACACACACACACACACACACAGGAAAATTATTGATACAGAGGTGTAGAAGAAAACAATGGCACTGTATGAAAATGTAGGGGCACTGTATAGGGGCATTGTAGGGGTACTGTAGGGACACTATAGGGGCACTGTAAGGGCACTATAGGAACACTGTAGGGGCACTGTAGGGCCACTATAATGGCCTGTAGGGGTAGGCTTTCCTTAGAAGCTTTCTTTGGGGATCCCTTGCGGCCTAAATAGCAAATACGATGCCCTTAGCCAGAGAAACCATTACCACGTCACCCTAAAATACATAATGATATAAAAAGATATATATAGATATAATTCAAAATCCACAAAAACTAAGTGTAGTGAAAAGTAAATACTAAGTCTATCTATCCCAACTGATCATAGTTCTGTGAATATCTACAGAAATTAATAACAGAAATAAAACAATACTTAAAAATTTCCAAGTTACTGCAGGACGCACCATCTGGAATATTGACAGAAGGAAATGGAAAGAGAAAAGAGAAGATGTTAAATTTCGAAGTTATGCAGGAGGACGACCATCTGAGGGATGAGGAGGAGAGAGGAGAGAAGAGAGAGAGAAAGAGAGAAGAGAGAGAGAGAAAAGAGAGAGAGAGAGAGAGAGAAGAGAGAGAGAGAGAGAGAGAGGAGAGAGAGAGAGAGAGAGAGAGAGGAGAAGAGAGAGAGAGAGAGAGAGAGGAGAGAGAGAGAGAGAGAGAGGAGAGAGAGAGAGAGAGAGAGAGAGAGAGAGAGAGAGAGAGATGAGAGGAGAGAGAAGAGGAGAGAGAGAGAGAGAGAGAGGAGAGAGAGAGAGAGAAAAAAAAAAAACCATCACCATTAATAAGTAACAATTCACCTTACATTTTCCTTCTTGAGTTAATATCAAATGACCTAAGACCATAATAGCTTAACCATAAAACAATCTGGTTTACCCCAATAAAATGAGGCTGATATCGCAAAATAGAATAACTGAAAAATCATACAAGTGTCACGGAAAACTCAGCAATCAAACATTCAAGGCAGGTTTTTCCAGGTTTCAAGCAAATTCTTCTTGTGGAAAATGTATTCGACTTCTCTTGTCTACATGTCAGGCGTGTCAGCAACTCATTGGAATTCCAAGAGACATGGTTTCATTTCATTTTCGTTCTTCAAATTTTGTTCTGCACTGGTCGACTCAAACTCCACAATACAGATCCTTCTACTACTTATTAATTTTACTTTGTCTTTCGGTTTCAGGAAGATCAGTCAGGTCATTCAAGACATCCATGATTTAAGGGACAAAAATATGAATAGGCAGTCAGTCACTCGAATTCTGAGTGATCACAAGTCTTTTCGAAAGCTTATCGACCTACCTTGATAACTTTGCTCATGTGAAAGAGAAGTCAGAGCATGTGTACTAGTTTTCTTTTCTTGCCAGTTATAAGAGGTTTGGGCATATGATGAGAGAGAGAAAAAAAAAAAAAGAGAGAGAGAGAGAGAGAGAGAGAGAGAGAGAGAGAGAGAGAGAGAGAAGAGAGAGAGAGAGAGAGAGAGAGAGAGAGAGAGAGAGAGAGAGAGAGAGAGAGAGGAGAGATATATATATATATAGATAATATATATAGAGAGAGAGAGAGAGAGAGAGAGAGAGAGAGAGAGAGAGTAAAAAAAACATGTCGGCATAATCATCTCACATCCCTTATCAATATTCCATACACCCCAAGATTCTCCCCATAGACCCGTTGTCCGTGGCTGCTCCTTGCCCCCCCCCCACCGCCCCCCGTCCCCTTCCTGGCCGGGCGCCGTACCTGCTTCAAAATGGAGGCGACACCCACCAAGGCCTCGGAGGAAAGAACACTTGCTCTGACACACCTTCTGCTGCCTCGAAAACACTTCCTGTCAACACATTTATCGCGTTACTACATACATACATACATACATACATACATACACGGGGTCACCTTTCACCCTTGCCGCCTTAACTATGTACGACACTATGATGTACCCGACACTATAATACTGCTGGTAAAAACTGCTATAAGAACATAAGAAGATAAGAAAATAAGGAAGCTACAAGAGGCCGTGAGACCTATACACGAGGTAGTTCCTGTTACTTAACACTATCTACATCCATCTTTGATCCCCATCCATGAATTTATCTAGCCTCCTTTTAAAGCTCCCTTATGACTCCGCACTAACTACCTGTCTACTGAGTCCATTCCAATCATTCACCACCCTATTTGTGAACCAGTTTTTCCCTATTTCTTTTTTTAAATCTACGCTTTTCCAACATGAATCCGTTACTTCTTGTTCTAACCTGCTTACTATCCTATGTTTATATACTGCTGGTAAAAACTTCTATGCTTAACTTATACTGCTGGTAAAAACTGCTATGCTTAACTTATACTGCTGGTAAAAACTGCTATACTTAACTTATACTGCTGGTAAAAACTGCTATGTTTAACTTATACGACTGGTAGAAACTGCTATGCTAACTTATACTGCTGGTAAAAACTGCTCTGCTAGCTTATACTACTGGTCAAAACTGCTCTGCTTATATACTGCTGGTAAAAACTGCTATGCTTAACTTATTCTGCTGGTAAAAACTGCTATGCTAACTTATACTGATGGTAAATTCTGCCATGCTTAACTTATACTGCTGGTAAAAACTGCTATGCTTAAATTATTCTGCTGGCAAAAACTGCTATGCTTAAATTATTCTGCTGGCAAAAACTGCTATGCTTAAATTATTCTGCTGGCAAAAACATCAGCTCCCGTCCTCGAGTGTATCACATAATAAATACATTTTTCATTTAGGACTTAAATAAGCGTACACTCATCAAAGCAAGAGATATGATGGCTGAGTGGTGTGGTGTAGATATAAACTGAAGGCTCTGTCCTCCCACAACCTTTCTGTAGAGCATACCAAGACAACTCAAAAGCCTACCAATCTTTCACTTCATGTCTTCCACTTATGCTAAGGCTGCATGTCATCCAGTCAAGGAAGACACCGCAACCCCTCGGCAAGCATTAGACACAGAAAAAATCCTCTCTAGGTACTTCCGGCTTCAGCTTACGGCTTACTTCAGGCTCAAAGAAGGGTCAATACAGCTACAGGGAGGGAGGCTCATAGACGCGCCAAGGGTACGTAAATTGGTGCAGGAAGTGATGAAGGAGATTATCATAAAATTATGTAATATAAACAAACAGCAAGGTGATTAATTTTGATAGACAAGTTAAGACAACTATCCATGATAAGATAAGAAAGCTCTATTTTTTTTAGGAGTGTAGAAGTAACAACTAAATGTATAAAGTAGGTGTATAGAAAAACCCCTTTTGCACAAACGCACCTTTTTATTTTTTAATGCTTAGGTAAATTATAAAGGTGCATCATTGACTCGCAATTATTCATCACTTTTAACCTCTTGACGCCCAGATCTTTCCTTTGCTATATAAAATCGTCTTTTGTCGAGCCATAAAACTACGAAAACTAACTTAATATACTAAATTAGCTAGTGGACAAGGATACTAAACAGGTCATATCTATTACAATATTGCTTATATTAATTAAAATTGTCTAATGGTATCCAAATTACAATAGAAAATACGTTCTGGGCCTCAAGGGGTTAAGGTTTACTAGTAAGAGGACAAGTGGGAATAGGGAAGTCAGTTCATCAGGTGTATGGGTCATCAGGTATCATTCGGTATGGTGTCATCCGTAGGGTGTCATCAGTATGGTGTTATCAGTAGGGTGTCATCAGTAGGGTGTCATCAGTAGGGTGTCATCAGGTCGTGTGCTGCGCGGATTGTAACGTAAAAAGATAAAGATTATATTGCTGTGGAACGTGTGGCGTGTTACTGTGACTAATGTGAGGCTTAATGCGAAATTCAATGCGTTCTCAGATTGTCTTGGAACTGATCAGCACTCTTAACCAGCAATATACTCAACTCAGTCTTAACCAGCAACATACTCAACACTCTTACTCAGCAACATAACCAACCATACAGATGTGCAGGCGGGAGAAGCTGAAGCCATGACATTTGTTCTGCTTCAAATGTAACATACAAAGACGAAAAAATAAGTTACCGTGAAATGCATGGCTTGTGCATATTACATGCTGCTCTAAAGAATAACTTGTGGGCGGCATCTATATCATTCCAGAGCGGCAGAACTAAAGTGATCAGCAGCTTTTGGATACAAGTTCAATGGCAAATCATAGGCAGAAGCACGCATTGTAACTCATATGTACGTATTAACCCCTTTCCGCCCATATCTTTCCTTTGCTATAAAAAATCATCTGTTGTCAGCCATAAAATTACGAAAACTAACTGAATATACCAAATTAGCTAGTGGACAAGGATACTAAACAGGTCTTATCTATTAAATATTGCTTATATTCACTAAAACTCATTTAATGGTATCTAAATTACAATGGAAATTACGTTCTGGGTCTCACGGGGTTAAAAAATGCCTGGAGGTGAGACAAATGAGGTAAATCAGCATGAACATGAAGGCACCTCATAAAGCTACCATTGTCTGATTAATCTTTCTGACACAGCAGAAACAGCCACTATGCTTTTAGGTGCTTAGTCTTTGATAATAAAAGAGGTGTGGTGTGCTGAAGGGAGCTGAAGTATAGGCGTTAAAGCGGCACCAAAACCAACCATGAAATGCGCCATCAATCAACCCCTTGACGCCCAGATCTTTCCTTTGCTATATGAAATGGTCTGTTGTTAGCTATAAAATTTCGAAAAGTAACTTAACAAATATACCAATTTTTCTAGTGGACAAAGATACTAAACAGGTCATATCTAAAAATTATTGCTTATATTCATCAAGATTGTCTAATGATGCCCAAATTACGATGGAAATTACGTTCTGGGCCTAAAAGTGTTAAAGCGGCTTCAAAACCAACCATGAAATTCGACTCCTAGGCAGCTCAAAACTACCACATCACTGTAACATTTACTGAAAAAATCATGTATCTACAGAATCATGGAAGCTTTAGAAGCAGTGCAAGCATTAACCCCTTGAGACCCAGAGCGTAATTTCCATTGTAATTTGGGTACCATTAGACAATTTTGAGTGAATACAAACAATATTTTATAGATATGACCTGTTTAGTATCCTTCCCACAAACTAATTTGGTATATTTAGTTAGTTTTTCGTAATTTTATGGCCAACAACAGACGATTTCATATAGCAAAGGAAAGATTGGGTGTGAAGGGGTTAATATATGGAAGTGAATATAAGGCTGAAAAATATCATGCATGCGGAAAGGGGTGAGTTATGGAAAGTTCAATGTGTCTAAATGAAAGGGAGAGAATCAGAGAAGTGAGCAGAGAAAAGAGAGAGAGAGAGAGAGAGAGAGAGAGAGAGAGAGAGAGAGAGAGAGAGAGAGAGAGGAGAGAGAGAGAGAGGAGAGAGAGAGAGGAGAGAGAGAGAGAGAGAGAGAGAAGAGAGAGAGAGAGAGAGAGAGAGAGAGAGAGAGAGAGAGAGAGAGAGAGGAGAGAGAGAGAGAGAGAGAGAGAGAGGAGAGAGAGGAGAGAGAGAAGAGAGAGAGAGAGAGAAGAGAGAGAGAGAGAGAGAGAGAGAGAGAGAGAGAGAGAGAGAGAGAGAGAGAGAGAGAGAGAAGAGAGAGAGAGAGAGAGAGAGAGAGAGAGGATGAGAGAGAGGAGGAGAGAGAGAGAGAGAGAGAAGAGGCGCCTATGATCACGTGAGTAGAGGATGGAAGGTAGCAAACAGGTGAGAAAAGGGGAATGATAATTGAGTGTGTGGGAGGAAGTGTATGTAGTGTATGATGGAATGCAGAGAATTAATATAGGAATGAATGTGTAGTGGTGGTGGTAGAGATGAGAGAAAGAGAGAAAGGGAAGGATAAATGTGATAATAATTGAATGTGTGGGAGGAAGTGTATCTATAGTGTATGACGGAATGCAGGAAATGAATGTGGGAATGAATGTGCAGTGGTGGTAGATATGAGAGAAAGAGAGAATAGAAAGAAAGAAAAAGGCTTAGATTCTGCTGTGCCATGTAACGTCGCAAGGGATAAGATATAAATGGCCTGTTTTAAAAGGGGTCAAGTGATAAAGCCATTGGATCAGAGGCATGAGGGTGACCTAGACTGACCTGAGCAGAGGAAAGGGTTTTATCATGCTGGATGGAAGGGAATGTATGGCATTATATGATGGAATGTGGTCAACTGAATGTCAGGGGAAAGTGGTGGTGGTGGTGATGGTGGTGGTGGTTTGTGGTGGTGTGTGGGTGGTGTGTGGTGTGTGGGTGGTATGGTGGTGGTGGTGGTGGTGGTGGTGGTGGTGGTGGTGTGTGGTGGTGGTAGTGGTGTGTGGTGGTGTGTGTGGTGGTGGTGATGGTGGTGGTGGTGGTGTGTGGTGGTGATGGTGGTGGTGGTGGTGTGTGGTGGTGTGTGGTGTTGTGGTGGTGTGGTGTGGGGGAAATAAGAAAATGAAGGGAAATAATGTGGAAATGTGATAAAACGTGGGAAATAATGGGAAATGTGGGGAAATAAGGTCACTCATGATAACATAATACAGGTGATAAAGACGAGGAGAAAGATCTAAGTTTTATATATGATAAAAGAATAAAGCTAATGGAGAATATAAAGAATGAAAGCAATAATGATAACATAATGAAGATAATGGAGTAGAGAAAGTTTAAGGTTAAGCTGATAACAAAATAGAAGCAAATTGAGAAGAGGGGAGATAATTCAGGTAATGACGATATGATGACTAGAGTGTGTTTACATATGGCCTTAAACCACAAACTGCCTCTTCTCAAAACCCCATCTTGGCGCAAAGGCACAAATTTGTATGTGTGATCAACGTGCAATCATATCAAACACTATAGTAAAAGCTCTTCCAAGGCAACTGATAGTCTTAATTATGTTATAGTTTGCTTCAGATATCCTTACTTCATTTTCTGAATAGCAATATCAAGCTATCATCTTCCTACCGATGAAGCAATTAATTGCTCTTTTAGTGAATGGAAGAAAATTGTTAGTACTGCACATTTACGGTATTTTGAGTGCTTTTTCTGCTTTAGGCCTACCCCATACACACATCCACAACCACACACGCACACAAACACACACGCACACCCACACCCACACCCACACCCACACACACACACACACACGTTTAAGCATGTTTTCATCGCAATTACGACCAGTTTAGGAGGACGTGCTGTCGGAGGGCCAAAAGTGGCACTCCGTCGAGGCCTCGGTGCCACGGTGCCACGGCCGCCGCGCCTGTAAGATGGCCACCGACAGTTTCCAACACATGATGAAAAGTATTGACGCTTTGAATCGCAAGAAAAATCAAAATTAGACGAGGCTCACAAAGGCGATGGTGGATGCGTGTCATCATAGGCAGATCTGTGGCCGACGGGATGGACAGGCAGAGGATAAATAGGATGCAAGGGATAGGAGCAGGAGGAGCGTGAAGGAACCAGGGATAGAGCATAGGAGCTACATGACTAGAAATATACTTTTTATACTGAATGAACCACCATAGCTTACTCAAAAGGCCTTAGTAATACAGTATGAAAATTAAGAACGATTGAAATACTGCCAAGAGAACCAGCAACATTTCCTGAACTTCATCTTTTCGGCTCTGGTTCCTGTTTCCCGCCCACTGAATTATCACTGGGAAATGGAAACAATTGTCGGAATAAAAAATACTCCGGTAAATAATGATTAAAAGATATAATGATGAGAAAAACGAGGTCTACAATAGCTCCCAGTACCTTAAAGTCTTAGCCTTGCATATGCTTGTGAACTGACGATACATTTCCTGGTCCTAAAAGCTAAGGGTAAAATAATAAAGAAAGGAAAACATAAAGCTAAACTACAGATGCAGGAAACCTTAAGGGTCAGCAGTCTATTCTAGCAGCCATAACTCGATGCTAACAGACATATAAATGCACATTCACCAACGAAGAAAGACACTTCAATAATTTTCATCGAGTGGTGCCTGAAGAAGAATTGTAAGATATTTTAGTACAACAATATTCTTATACACGATTAATTAAGAATACGGATTAAGGGACAGACACCCATTAGAATTTTCAGATACAAGGTTAAGTACTGACTGACACAAACACTTCCAATAAGGTAAACGTAAATCACCTGTACTTATTATTTGACTCTGTTAGGTTAATGGAACTACAGTGCCTCTAAACACTGCATGATAGGGCAGTCTTATAATGCATCACCTTTCAATAGCCTGTTCTTGGAGAGTTCAGTGATGCCGTTTTACTAAGGGATGGAATGTTAACTTGCGATGAAATGTAATTTTACTGAAATTGGAAGTATATAATCCTTTTTTGACTATATTTCACCCTTATATATAACTTTACAGAACTATGGTTAAAAAGCTGGGTCTCGTATGGATGTTTCACCGGGCACTTGACACTCACATGAGACTGGCGAATTGGTTCTAGATTCTTAGGCATCATTCTTAACACATTCCTATCCTTTACTTCTCTTTCTCAGTCCCCCACGGTTCTAAGGTCTACACAACACTACTTATTGCAAAATGCTTACAGGTGGCTGACATTGCACGACATTACATAGATGACTTAATGAAAGTGGTTCGTATGTCTAGCTCCACTTCAGCAGTCCAACAGCAATTTAGTTGATCTATAAGCTAAGTTACCAATCAGTGCAAGACATATCAATTATAATGGTAACAGTAGAGAGGACAATAATAGGTGGTATACGTGCTGTTTGTTTCGATAATATGGCTCAGGCTCTCTAAAGAAGACTCTGTTGAAACATATGTGTAAGTACTAAAATACTACTGTTCCATCCTATGTTTTCCTGAACCACTGATACCAGATATGATGTCAGCCTTGTGAATCGAAAAGCTGACATAACTATGAATGTTTCTTCCTAACACATATTAAAGGGCAATTTACAAGGCAGTTGTTTCGGAGTTTAATTATGTTTGTGTGTGTTTGTGTTTGTGTGTGTATCAATTTTACCTATTTGTATTTTACAGGGCATGAGCTACACTCGTATGACCCCGTCTCATGTGAGTGAGTGTGTGTGTGCATGTGTGCGTGTGTATGTTCCTTGTTGCCTAAAATGCGTGCACACGCGTTAGACTATCCATAACTTAGGAATATAAACGACGTAAAAATTTAAGCCGTCAATCATTACCATCTGCTATTCTTCATACATAAGAAAAGAGTCTTGCAGGTGTTTCCCATTCATCACATCTTCACCGCACTCTTGTCTTTGCATTCCCTCAGCGGCGTCAGTAATTATAGTGCAGCAAGATCAATAATTTCCATACTTAGTTTAACCATGAAGTTTGATGGATTGAATGTGCACTGAGCACATTTTTTTATATACTTATAATATATGTTTCACGAATATTTGTGTCAACATATTAATGTATAAAAGTGAGGCTTTGAGAAAATATATCCATTTACAGTATAAACATCAGCGGCCCCTCTTGTATGCAGGAGGTAAAATTACGTTAATGTGGTAATGTATCACCCTCGCATTTAATTACACCCGACCTGCCATACACTGACTGCTAATTATCAATATTGAAGCATCACACGGCCTGCCCTTCCCTGCCGCGGCGCTTTACACTGATGACTTTACACTGATACATGTTAACTTCGTGTTGTTGACAAAGAATATTCCTGCAGAGGCTTCATGACAAAGAATATTCCTGTAGAGGCTTCATACCTGTCTTTTAGGGGCCGGTCACGGAACACTAATGAACAACTCTGGCCTACAGGTGAGTCACACACTTCCGCTAGATAATGTTACCTGGGCTTCCCTCTGTTGTCGTCAGTCCTCTTTGCGATGTTTGCATTTTTAAAAGGGTGTGCGAGGGTTAGGGTTTAAGCATGATTTTAAACGATTTTACCTCACTTTATTTTTACCTTACCTATCTACCTAACTTATTTTGACTTACAGTGTGTTGTCTTTGCTGCCATGAAGTAAATATTGGACCAGCCTGGAGTGTGATGAGTGAAAATTAATCCTCCATTAAGGAGAGAAATATGCAGAGAAGAAAGGAGACGTGATTTTTTGTTTATAAATTCATGCACCAAAATATTCTTACTTAATACGGATACTAAGCACGCGCATTTTGAGTTTAATTTCCTTCGTGGGATGTAAAATCAAGGAGGAAATGAGTGTTCCTCGCGGGTGAAGTGAGGACTCGTTGCAGATCTAATTGAGGTCGAAAAGGAGTGACTGGGGCTGATAATGTAATGTGCGAGTCGTTCAGAAAAGTCACTCGCCAGGCTAATGAGGATGACTTTCTGTTCGGTATCAATGAAATGAAGCAAAGAGAGTGTACCTGAGTGGATGAATGATGAGGTATGACAACAAGTGGAAATAATTATTGCCGACAGACAAATGTTTTTCAAAGCGATGTAGCAGCAATAAACTTGACTTTATAATAACTACTTGACATTAAACTCTGGAAAATCTTGACAGCGTGGATGCAAACAGGATCAAACAGCGATGGGTGATTGTGTAGGTGAGGTTGTTTGTGTCTCTGGAGCAGTGCCAGTGTGGTAGAAACATAAATACCCACAAAAAGTACAAAAGTATACATGTAACAGAAAAAAAATCTATTTGCCAAGCTTGAAACCATAACAATCCTGACTTTCAAGAACTATAATTCACAATTTGATAGAAAAAAATCAAGTGCAAAACCAGAAACAGATTTTCAAAAAGTAATAAAAAAATGTATCCAGTAAAATAGAGTATTGACTAACTATATAATTATATGCTCAGGGAAAAAAAGGAAGATATGAAATACCATTGTCGCTAAGCACATCGACTTGATAATGCATGTGCGTGGCTGTGCCTGTTTCCGGAAAGCCTCAAGGAGTGCGTGGGTAGTAAAGCGACACTGACACTGATGTAGACACAGCGCAAGGACGGAAAGTATAAACATCCTTGAGGCCCAGAACGTAATTTCAAGACCATTTTAGCGCATATAAGCAATATTTTATAGATATGACCTGTTTAGTATCCTTGCCCACTAGCTTATTTGGTATACTAAGTTACTTGTGGTAATTTTATGGCTAACAACAGACGATTTTATATAGCAAAGGAAAGATTTGGGCGTGAAGGGGTTAAGGAAGAGTATCAAAAGTACACCGCAGACACCTCATCAACATCGCTAATGAAACAATCTAGCAAGAGGCAAAACTGGGGAAGCCGAAAGATAAGTATTAACCCCAGTAACCCCATTTTTTTATTGTAAATAATGAAGCTATTGCAAGACTGTCTATGCATATATTGGTACCGTGTGATGGAATTTAGTGGACAGAGATGTAGGTAATTTAGTGTCATAGTAGTAGTAGTGTCATAGTAGTAGTGTCATATGTAGTAATTTAGTATCATATGATGGAGTTTAGTGGACAGAGATGTAGATAACCCAGTAACTCGTGACATTTCCGTAAGTCATAGGTATGCGACAGGTGCTATGATGCGACTCATCTGAGGCCGCCACGATATCACTCATAAATCATAAGAGAATAAGGAAGATAATCATAAGAACATAAGAAAATAAGGAAGCTAAAAAAGGCCGTGAGACCTACACGAGGTAGTTCCTTAACATTACTTAACACTATCAACATCCACCTTTCATCCCCATCCATGAAATTGTCTAGCCTCCTTTTCAAACTCCCTATTGACTCTGCACCTGATGACTGAGTCCATTCCAATCATTTACCACCCTATTTGTGAACCAGTTTCTCCTTATTTCTTTTTTTAATCTATGTTTTTCCTGTTTGAATCCGTTACTTCTTGTTCTACCCTGATTACTGACTCGCGTGATGGGCTTTTTAGTCTTAAATATTAGAGACAACATTATCGTTACACGCAAGACCTTTCTTTAGAGTTGATTGATAAGGACCAAGAAAATGAAGCTGGAAGAACGATCGGCCAAGAAACGGTATTGAGTAAAATATATGGCTTAACACGAAGTACATATTTCTTTCAGATGTAGATATAGCTAAAAAAAAATAATGATGTTGTGAGTATCCAGGTAAGACAAAGATACACCCGTAGTTTTCCTTAAGCGAGTCATAAAATACACGTTCATGTCATGTTTGTGTCCGTGCGTGACATGAAAATATTTAATCTTGTATAAGTGTTTAGAATCACATAGGGGATAACTAACCACAGGGCACCTATAGGATGACTGTTTATATGCATATCCTATATAGTGTACTCAGACTGTGCTGGGATATTACACAAATCTGAAACTGAATGAAAAAACTGAAACTTACGTAAAAAAAACTTGTTTACATACTTAAACTTACTTACTGAAACCAAATGACCAATCTTTAAGGAGCTTTACATTTAATACGACAATACAATAATCAACTTTAGTGTTTCTTCCTCAAGCCACACCCTTATACTAGCATAACCTTGTCTCCTCCACACCTATACGCACCTTACTAGAACAAAAGGTATACAGCAACACTAAGTATAGATACACCCATCAAATCCACCTTTTTTATACATGTAAATCACCTTTCACACCTAATTAAATGCGAGCGTGTTTATGAGTTGTCCAGATTATCCCACGTATTTTCCCTTCTGCTGCCTACTGCTAATTTTCCCTAATGGTACCTACTGCTAATTTTCCCTTCTACCTACTGCTAATTTTCCCTGATGGTACCTACTGCTAATTTTCCCTTCTGCTGCCTACTGCTAATTTTCCCTGATGGTACCTACTGCTAATTTTCCCTGATGGTACCTACTGCTAATTTTCCCTAATGGTACCTACTGCTAATTTTCCCTAATGGTACCTACTGCTAATATTCCCTTCTGCTGCCTACTGCTAATTTTCCCTAATGGTACCTACTGCTAATATTCCCTTATGGTACCTACTGCTAATTTTCCCTAACGGTACCTACTGCTAATTTTTCCTGATGGTACCTACTGCTAATTTTCCCTTCTGCTGCCTACTGCTAATATTCCCTTACGGTACCTACTGCTAATTTTCCCTGATGGTACCTACTGCTAATTTTCCCTTATGCTACCTACTGCTAATTTTCCCTTCTGCTGCCTACTGCTAATTTTCCCTGATGGTACCTACTGCTAATTTTCCCTGATGGTACCTACTGCTAATTTTCCCTTGTGGTACCTACTGCTAATTTTCCCTTATGCTGCCTACTACTAATTTTCCCTGATGGTACCTACTGCTAATTTTCCCTAATAGTACCTACTGCTAATTTTCCCTTCTGCTGCCTACTGCTAATATTCCCTGATGGTACCTACTGCTAATTTTCCCTAATAGTACCTACTGCTAATTTTCCCTTCTGCTGCCTACTGCTAATATTCCCTGATGGTACCTACTGCTAATTTTTCATTATGGTACCTACTGCTAATTTTCCCTTCTGCTACCTACTGCTAATTTTCTTTTATGGTACCTACTGCTAATTTTCCCTTATGGTACCTACTGCTAATTTTCCCTTCTGCTGCCTACTGCTAATTTTTCCTTATGGTACCTACTGCTAATTTTCCCTTCTGCTGCCTACTGCTAATTTTCCCTTATGGTACCTACTGCTAATTTTTCATTATGGTACCTACTGCTAATTTTTCATTATGGTACCTACTGCTAATTTTTCATTATGGTACCTACTGCTAATTTTTCATTATGGTACCTACTGCTAATTTTCCTTATGGTACCTACTGCTAATTTTCCCTTATGGTACCTACTGCTAATTTTCCCTTCTGCTACCTACTGCTAATTTTCCCTTATGGTACCTACTGCTAATTTTCCCTTATGCTACCTACTGCTAATTTTCCCTTCTGCTACCTACTGCTAATTTTCCCTTATGGTACCTACTGCTAATTTTCCCTTCTGCTGCCTACTGCTAATTTTCCCTTCTGCTACGTACTCATTACCGACTCAAGACAATCGTAGAGGTAGGCAAACACCTGTACTGTGTGGATGTCACGTTCCTGCCCATTTAAACTCTCATAGTAAACAATCAGTGGTTTCCGGCCTCAAGCCCATACTCATTAAAACCTTCACCATTTTAGGCCCAACGAAATTTTCCCCATTGTATTTGGGCTACCCTAGACTATTTTAATGAATGTAACATTTCATAGATATGACCTGTTTATACCCTTGTCCCTAACAAATTGGTATTTTAAGCTACTTTTCGTAAGGTTACAGACGATTAAACAAAGGAAAGATCGGGGCGTGGGGGGTTAATATTTGCTTTTTGCATGAATTACAATAGGGGTATTGTTCTAGTTAAGATGATTTTGATGTAATAAGACCGCATCTCTTTTAAATTCTCTTTTCTGTATTTCTGTGTATATATAATAAAGGTAAAACCAAAATGATAAGTAAAAAGCTTGATAAAGAAAATTGAAAACCCTTTTAACGGGGGCCTCTGTTACACGCGAAAACTATAAACTAGATAATTTAAAAAAGAGAATTATAAATTCGGTGCCAAAAAAAGAGAGATTAGTCAATTCAGGTAGCGTAAAAAGATACAACAATAAAATCTATATTACATCATAGTTAACACAATAGTCGACTTGCTGAGAAACGCGCAGTCGTCGATGCTGTGTTATAACTCAGGAGATTTTAATAACTTTTTTTTTCTTTACTTGTAGGATAGAAAAAGTAAAAGTTTTGTGTAAAAGAGCGCGAGCCAATCAATAGGGGCGGGCTGTGTGCGGCGACTCCCAGCCCGCACGCCCGACGCCACGACCCAGGGGGGAATCTCTAGGCTGCGGCTGGGCGGGATACCTTATCGGGTCACTCCTCACTCACTCACTTAGCCCCCTCCTTAAAAACCCTCCTTCTCCTTCCAACAGGGCTCATACACTCACTCACTCATTCACTCACTTACTTACTTACCTTACTTACTCACTCACTAACTCACCTACTTACCCACTCACTCACTCACTCATTCGACGAACACAAGAACAAAGACTGAAGCCCCACGGAGTTACTAAGAAAGGACATCAAAATCGTTCCTCATTATTACCGGTCACTCAAGGTCACCAAGAGTCACTCACTCACTCACTCAAATCTTTCTCACTCATCACTCGCAAACACAAAAATAAGACTGGGCGCCAGCGTTACTAAAAAAAGGCTCAAAATGTTCCTCATTACACGAGGGAAAAATATGATCGAATGAAAATAAATCCTTTTAAAAAAGTGTTTTTTTTGGGAAAGATTTTTTTCCTTACCTGTTCATATTCTAGTTATGACCCAAGGGGTATTTCTAAAAAACCCCGTCAGAGCTTCTATTTGAGGGCTTGAATGGTGGCAAGCGGGGATGTAAGGGGGTGTGCGGGGTGTGCGGGGTGGAGGGGCGTCAGGGGCAGTCTGTTCTAGGGGGAACACCAGGAAATTGAGGGGAAAAAGCCAAGGGGTTAAAAGTATTATTTTGAAGTCAACGCCTCGTTTTTGGGCCGTGATTTTTGTAGAAATTTGCGTAACTTTAAACCCCATCAAGTTTTCTTATATTTCACCTCATCAAGACTAGGTCAGTAACTCCCATATATAAAAAGGTAAAGATGGGAGCATACGCTGTGCTGCGTGTGGCATTGGGGTGCTCATCTCCGGGGCATTATCCTTAGAGCCGTGGGGTGAAACCCGTTCCCCCGGAACAAAGGCTTTGTGTCCCCGGTTCCCCACGTTTCCTTTCCCCCGGTTTTACTCCAGGTACCCTTTAAAACCCCAAAAGGAAAGGGAAGGCACAAGTTGGCTAGTCGCCGATTGCCTGGCCGGATTCGAACCGGGGCCCCGCAGATTCGTAGCCGGCAGCTAGCCCTCCCCACGGAGGCGACATACCATACCCATACTCCCTATACAAAACCCCTTATGGTAAGATAAGATTTTTTTCCTATCTAACCTTTGCAAGTACCAACAATTTTTTTTTACCCCAAAGCGCCGCCACGTCGCGAATGGCGGACTCAAACCCCTGACCGAATGCCAGGGACGCTGCACATTGCGAACTCACGTCTCTCCCCAAACCCTTTCCCCCCTGACGGGGCCCCTATATGGAGGAACAAAATTTTTTTAAACGTTCTTTCCCCCAAAAAAAAGATACCTCCGCAAACCCTTTCTTTTCACTTTTACACAGACGTAAAACTTAAAAAAAACCCCGTTTACGTACTTAAACTACAATCATAAGTGAAACAGAGACGTTGATTCATACATATGCGTGGTATTGGGTAATAACCTACTTGTATGTGTGGTTGAAATCAAGGACAAAGTTGATGACATACATACATACATACTGATGGTGAAAAAACATGACAAATACTTGACCTATAGAAACTTCCAATGGGATAAACAAATGGATACTTACGAGTTTATATTGGGCTGGTAGGGGGAGGAAGAGGAGGGGAAGTGGGAGAGGGAAGAGGAAATAGAGAAGGGTGGAGAACAAGAAGAAGGTGGTGCAGGATGAGGGTGAGGGAAAGGGGGGAGGGGGGAGGTCGGGAAAAAAGAGGAGGGGGGAGGGGAAATGAGTGAGACTGAATTCCACAAGAGCTAGATAACAACAGGCATTCGACCCCAAAAAGGTTACAGAACATCGCTACTTCTGCCACCAACAAGGAATCGGCAAAGACTTGAAGACCCTAAACCACTGTCGTCGAGCGCGCTTTTTTTTGAGGCCCCCCGTTTTTGGGGGGGGGGGGGGGGGGGGGGGGGGGGGGGGGGGGGGGGGGGGGGGGGGGGGGGGGGGGGGGGGGGGGGGGGGGGGGGGGGGGGGGGGGGGGGGGGGGGGGGGGGGGGGGGGGGGGGGGGGGGGGGGGGGGGGGGGGGGGGGGGGGGGGGGGGGGGGGGGGGGGGTTTTTTTTTTTTTTTTTTTTTTTTTTTTTTTTTTTTTTTTTTTTTTTTTTTTTTTTTTTTTTTTTTTTTTTTTTTTTTTTTTTTTTTTTTTTTTTTTTTTTTAAACCCCTTTTTAAAATTTTCCTTTTGTTAAAAAATTTTTCAACTTGAGGGATTTTTTTAAAAAAGCCTTCCGAATGGGTTCTCTTGTTTATGAATAAATCCTTTTGGGATTTAAATTTTTTATAAAAGCCCCCACGGATTCTCGATTTTTAAAGGGAAAACATATTAAGTTTCGGGGGCCCCTTTCTTCAAAAGATGAATTTCGCAGAGATGGAATTTGTTTGGTTGCTCTTCTTTGCAGTTTCCCAATTTGGTTTTGATTTTTTTACGAAACAGGGCGATCAAAAATTGAAGGGCTATTCTAATGGGGCCAAACCCAAGGACTGTAAAATTTGTGTCATTATTTTCGGAGTTTTATGTTCAAGTTGCGTTTAATGAACCCAACTCATATTCGCCCTTTTTTACTGGCAGTAGACAATGCGGATGGTTTTAAATCGTTACTAATGATGACCCCTAAATCTTTTTGTTGCTGTACTTCAGTAGCGATATTTTTTGCATTGATAGTTATATTTGAGGTTATCTTCCCTTTTATGCTTATTTTAATTTTATGGAATTAAATTTTTAATAGCTTTGTCACTCAATTGAAGTTTGTCAAATCACGTTGTATGAGTTGCAGTTTTCTCTAGTAATGTTTTTCCCGCCTATTTGGGTTTTCATCTGCAAATTTCGATATTTAGTTACAAGCCCGCACCGATCATTGATTATATCAGAAAAAGAGGGGACCCAAGACCGAGCCCTGAGGCACCCCACTATAACATTAAACCAAATCAGATGCCTTCCCCATTTTTATCCCCTTTTTGCGTTTAAGTCAATCGCCAACCATGAACATAATTGCTCTCCAAAGCCATGGCCCTTAGCTTGGCAGAAGTCGCTTGGGGGGGAAACTGTATCAAAGGCTTTCTAAAAATCAAGGTATTTTACATCCGAGGAATTTTGCGTCCATTTTGAATAAAGACATTAAAAAAATCGAGTGGGTTTTTAAGGGATCTCTGATTTCAAAACCCATGGGGGAGTTAGATTAAATTTTTTTTCACGGGGAAAAAAACCTATTTTACCCCGCAAATTTTCTCAAATAGTTTAACAATCCGGACGTTAGACTAATGGGCGAAATTACTTGGAGGCTTTACTCCTTTCTTGAATATCGGGAACATTTGCAAATTTCCCATACTGGGAAAAATTTTTGTCCAATAGCGTTTTATTGAGAAAAATCTTTAAGGGCAAAAAGTTCACTATGACATTCACAAAAGTAGTCGCGGCGAAATTTCGCCCAACCCCCAGGATTTTGCGGGATCAAGTTTCTGAAAATATTTTGTTTTTGTTACTTATCTCTCCTATTACCATCTACCCCCGAGTCCCCATACTTTTTCGGTTCTGGTAAGGGAGCTTCGCTTCTTAAAAAATCCCGTTTAAAGTTTCATTGATACAAAAACGCCATACTCTTATTTCATTTCCCAAAGATGTTATTTTTATTTTTCAGTGGCTATATTGTTTTGACGTTTTTCTTACTTCAACGTATTGAAAGAACCTTTTCGGGTTTTTTTTTGGATTCCTTTGAAATTTTTTCTCAACTCGCGCTTTTTAACTTAATTTCCTTTGCAACGACGTTTTACGTATTGTTTTCCTAAATCGCAGTCTGCTTTTTGATCTTTTGAAAACTTTTACGCTCGGCGCTTTCTGCCAATGTTTGTGGATTCATTATTCATAAAACCTGGTCTGTCTATGTTATTAAAAACGTTTTCTTTCCATGGGAACATGTTTTTCCCCCACCGATTAGGTTTTTATTTGTGATCTTTCACGTTTTTGGGCTTTTTCCATTTAGTGGGTCAACCCTTTAAACTTCGCTTAGTACCCTGCTGTTTTCGTGAAATCGCTTTTAAAATTTGGGGGATAGAAACCGTTTTCTGTGATGTCTACATTGCAATTTTATGCCGCATCGTTTTAGCCTTTTATCACTGTTTGCCAAATTTTCCCCCTATATCGATAATAATAGATCAATGTGGAGTGAAAACTTCTGGATACTAACCCCTTTGTGGGTCCCGGACCCCCTGATTTAAATTCTTCGTTTCCCATATAAGAACGCATCCCTTCTTATCACAGAATTATTTTTTCAGTTTATACGGGGTAGGTTAAAATTCCAAAAATAATTTATCGTTTATTTTCACACATTTATCTCGTCATACAGGAGGCAACTACTTCCGCATTAGTTTTGGGAGGACGATTTTTTCCCAAAAATAGTTAGCAGTTTACCTTTTATTAATCTTTGCGTAAACTGAGTCATAAAGATCTTTTTTTACTTTACGATTCGTTGCTTGGAAATTTCCTTTAATGTTAAAAAATGACCTCCACCGTTTTTTGCGTGCGACAATTTAGGAATTCTTATAGCCTTGAAAAGGGTATTTCAGTAAAAAGTTTACTTTTTTGTTGACCCAATTGTGAAAGAGATACGGCGTTTCGGCAAAAAAATATGTAAAATTGTTAGCTTTAAAATAATGCCTGGCATTTTGGTAAGTAATTTAAGTTCCCTTTTAATTTTGGTAACCTTTGCGTGAGGGTTTCCGGGAGGGCGTCTAGGAGGAGGAGGATTACAAGATTACATAGGGGTAACAGACCCCCAGGGGAACCCATTGGTCCATAGCGGGGGATTGGTACATACTACTAACTATCAAAATACTTGTAAAAAACAGTTGGAAAATGATTTCCATGGCTAAAAAGGATAGGCATGGAAGTTTTTATAGTGCAGACTGATAGGTATGAAAAAAAACAACTACAACTCCATCCACTACAATAATCGATACGGGGGACTAGATACGAATTCGCACTATCATCCCTTTACTTTTAGTGCGCGTCAAGCTGTTTTTGAAGTAGTTTTGTGTTGGCTCCGAAACTTTTCTGGTAATTTTCCATCGATCAAACGACTCTAACATTGAAATAATTTTTACGGAGATCGGGGAGCAACGTTGACCGTTTAGTTTTAAACCATTATTCTTTTTGTCACTGGGGTTGAAAGCCGAAAAGGTCCTCTTGATTAAAGACATCAAAACCTTTTGGATCTTAAAGGGTTTTTATCAAATCCCCACGGATTTTACGTCCTTTAAGGAAAAATATTAATTTCCGCAGTCTCTCTTTTATAAATAATTTTGCAGAGATGGGAATTGTTTGGTTTCTCTTCTTTGCATGACCAAATTTGGCTTGATCTTTTACGAAACGGGCGACCAAATTGAACGGAATTTCCCAAATGCGGCCTAACCAAGGACGTGTATAATTGTGTCTTATTTCGGGGTTTTATGTTCAAAATTAGTTTAATAAAGCCCAAATAATTTGCCTTTTTTCTGGCAGCTAGGGAATGCGAACTGGTTTTCAACATTACTGATGTGACCCCTAGACCTTTTCCCCTTATTCAGTAACGATTTTTTTTGCATTTGATAGTTTATTTAGGTTTCGTTGCCCATAGCATTTCTTTACAAAAAACGGGAAATTTAATTTTTAATAGCCATTTTAGGAGGAGGGGGAAGGGGGAGGAGGGGGAGGAGGAGGGGAGGAGGAGGAGGGGAGGAGGAGGAGGAGGAGGAGGGGGAGGGAGGAGGAAGGAGGAGGGGGAGGGGGGGGAGGAGGGGGAGGGGAGGAGGAGGAAGAGAAATAAAGAAGAAAAAACACCCAAAAACTTGTGGGGGCCTAACGAAGATATTTGTGATAAACTTTACTTTTTGATCTAAAGAGAGAGACGTAGAATAATAAAAGCAAGAAAAATAAAGAGGAGGAGGAGGAGGAGGAGGAGGAGCATAACGATAGAGAAAAGGAGGAGAAGAATAGGAGAAGAATATTTATCTTTGTCCATTCCTCCTTGATCATCTCCTCGATCTCCTCCTGTAATCAGTAGGAGGAGAAAGAATACTCAGAAAAGGATACATAGAATCAAGTGGAGCGAGCTGAAGAAGCCTAAGTGAGGTACATAAGGAGTACACATAGATACATAGAGTAAACAAACTGCAAATTTTAGGATCTAATCATGGGTTTGGGAGGTTTTTTTCCCGGGCCGAGCCCCCCTGTCCTCCCGCCCTGTGCAAAGCTTCCCCTAGATCAACTGGGAAGGTATCGAAGGTGTCAAATAAATGCTCTTTGCACCTTAATAGTAATCGTAGAAAAACAAGACGTAAAAATGTAAAAGAACGTTAGAAAGTTAAGTATTCTCTTTGAAAAGGTAAGTATTTTCGGGAAAAAAATGATATTTGCGGTGTGACTGTTATTTTAGGAAATCATCTTTAAGAAAGACTTTAGAAATGCTAAGAATAAAAAACTTTTTCGCTAATACAGTATTCTTTAAGTATGATAAAAAAAATCCAGGTATATATAATTGCGTAAGTGAAGATGATGCATGCTACCGGTTAAGACGTTTGTGTATTTATAAAAGAAAATAATGTATTCTGTCATTTAACAAATCTAACATCACATACCTGAAGAAATATTCTTCATTACGGTAAAGTGAAGCTCATCTTCGTAGAAAATGTTTACACACAAAAAAGCAAATGCATTTCCAAGCAATGAGAAATTACAGATTTGGGATGAATTGCAGTAGTTTTGAAGCATAGGACTCATGATCCAGCAGTGGCGTTGGTGAGAGAGCACTGCATATCACTGTCAACACTTGGGCTGTTGATATATTTACGCCTGCGAAGCTACGAGGGCCGAAAAAATGTCCAACACAAGTAAGCGGAAAAAAGATACAGTAATACTTAATGTACGCAGACCAAGTTTTGGGAAGACAGGTAAATGTTCGACCCAAAACTTCTCCCAAGACAGCATTCTATAATTAAAATCTATAATCTTGGTCACTGCAAATCAACTTTATACTCAAGAACTTCTCTTACCTTGAATCCACAACATCCTTTACATCAGCAACGCTGGGGGCTAAATTGATTTAATATATAAGACCATTCTCAGGAAAAGATGAAAAATAATCGATGGACTTTTCCTCTAAATAGTAAGATAGGTGATAGAAATATTGATTTAGAGATCCTCAACTCTATCATCCTCTTTCTGGGTATCATCAAATATTAATCAGATTCCTCTTGCAAATCCTCATCCACCTGACGCCGCCCTTACGTAGGAACCTCATACGTCCCCCGCTGCGGTAGACCCTGGCCTGTGCTAATTATGCCTGCCTAACCACTGCGGCGGGTACTCTACACACTAATACGATCAATATAAGAACAGGACAATGTAGGAGAAAAAGAAAGTAAGAAAAAGGCACAATGCAGGATACTGAATTAGCTCCTTAAGAAGGTGGCAATGAGGCGAAGATGGGATGGGGATGGGGTGTGGGGGGTGAGGATGGGGTGTGGATGAGGTTAAATGGTGTGGATGGGACGGGTATGGGTGTAGATGGGGTGTGGATGGGTGTGGATGGGGTTATGATGGGTGTGGATGGAGTGGGGATGGGGAGACCTGGGGTGTGGATGAGGTGTGGATGGGATTGGGACGGGTATGGATGTAGATGGGGTTTGAATGGGTGTGGATGGGGTTAGGATGGGGTGTGGATGGGTTCGTGGGGTGTGGATAGGGTTTGGATTAGGTGGACATGGGGTGGGGATGGGATGTGGATTGAGTGTTGATGGGGTGGGGATGGGGGAGGCCTTGGGTGTGGATGGGTGGCTCGTGAAGTTCTCCAGACGAGGTGAGCTACGCAATGCAAGGCGGCTGTCAGGTGTCCGAGGCGCTGCGGCGACTCTCACATATTGATGGAATACTTAAGTTCATCGGTGTTGTCACTGTGTGTCGCGTGAGGGACTCGACGCCCTAATCCACTAATGTCACAGAAAAAAGTTTGTCAGCCTTAAATTCCCGGAAAAAATAACAATTCATCTTATCGTACTAATACGTTTTCACATGTTTTTCGATGCAGAAGAGAAAACTTATAAAAAACTCTTTTCTAGCTTTTTATCATCAGTGCATCACCGCTACAATGTTTTAACACTATATATGTCAATACTTTCTCCGTCACATTGCAAGGAAAATGACGTAGTAACAACCCTGGAGACGTATGAAGGACAATTAATGTTTCATAGTAACTCTCGAGTGTCAGGTGTCTACTAATGACAACAGTATTTCTTCTAATGACGCGTTCACATCATCCAGTGGGAGTTTCAGGACCAATTTTTGTTTTTCTATATATGTACATTATTTCATGAGTAATTTTCCTCTCCAACAGATAGCATAGAGCGACAATGTTTGGCTTCTCGAGATTACGTCAACACACTAAATATTTCACTTTTACACCTCATTTACAGTCTGTGGATCTGGTAATGTTTGGTGAGCCATAACAAACAAGCTAAAATGTCTCAACTCTTTTGTCACGAACCATAGGAAATGTTTACTTTGTTTTCTTTGTATTGTTATATTTTGTGACATTTCAACAATTAGACTCAATGATTAGATTTTAAATTAGACTCAATGTATAAAGAATAAAACCTGCTTCATTATACATACTTTTCTCGATGCCTTTCTTTTTAATATTTACAGCTGTGTTTGTTATCTTTCAGGAGGCTGCATGTTACAAATTCAGTATGTTCACTAAATCGTGTAGGCTTCTGCAAAGTGTATTTATAGGTATGGTCAGGTAATAGACACATTGCCAGCCTTGTTCCTGTGGTGATATGTAGCATTCTGTTGCATATGGAAGAGGGTCTCGAGCGGTGAAGAATAGTGAAACTGTCTTATATAACACATCTTAAGATTTGGCTCCATGATATAACATAGAATCGACAAGTAATTATAGTAAGAAGTAAAAAAAAAAAAAAAAAAGATATATAGTTGTATAGTTTTCCGTTGTAAGCAGTCTTGTTCAAAAAAAAAATACGCGACAATATGTATCTTATGTATATTTTCAACGTGAAGCGAAGAGAAGGGACTCCAGTATGATGGATGGTGATCAATGAGTCAGTGAAGGTTACGAGGCAGTGAGTGTTACCCGTCATCATATTACCTTGTATTTGAGGATTCCACGTCAGGTCCAAACTTATTTCAGGGTTTAATAATGTCAGGAACAAACTTAATGACGTTGACTTCTAAATAATCACTTTAATCCCCTTGGTCTCTGTTTACCCTCAATTCCTGGTGTTACCCTAGAATCAGACTGTCCCGTAGAATCAGGATCGTCAGCTTCCACCACACGCCATAGAAGCCATGTTTTGATTTAAGGCAGCTTTAGAATGTTGCTTAATTTATATTCACTTTATAGTTAAAATGATAACATTATACGGATATTTATGATAAAACTTCTCTCAAGGTCATGTTTTCTGGTGTCTCAGAGGTCAAGTGTCAACAATCAGGTCTTGCTTATAATAGTTATGATGCACTTGATACTTCAGACTCGCTTGAGCAGGACAGCGACAGTACTCTCAAAATGAATAAATAATGCACTTGATTTGTGTTTCGGTCACTCAAAATTTATATGAATTGTATGCGGCCTAAGCACCTGAATGTGTTCTCATAAGGTATTTATAATGTGAAATACTGTTGACGCATATATCCTGAGGGCGAAGTAATCACGCCAAGCTATCACGATGAAACAGTCTAACATAATCATAAGCATCATTATCATCTTTGTACTGTCTGTTTTAACCCATGTGTTAATTCGTATCACCATTATCACCATTACCATCATCGTTGCTCTGACCAAACGCGTCACATGCAACATTAACCCCTTGAGGCCCAGAACGTAATTTCCACTGTACTTTGAATATACATACCATAAGACAATTTTTGTGCATATACGCAATATTTTATAGATATGACCTGTTTAGTATCCTTGCCCACTAGTTAATTTACCATATTTAGCTACTTTTCGAAATTTCATGGATAGCAACAAACGATTTTATATATTAATGAAAAGATCTGGGCGTAAAGGGGTTAAGGAAGCGCTTGTCCTAGGCCTCCGTGACAATGCTCTACAAAATGACCCGATATCATAGTCGCCATTCTCGTGCTCCGGTAAAGAGAGGGCAGCGCTCCACCCTTGAGGTCACTGCATGTGCATTTGATATGAGTGAACAACTATTAAGATAAGAGACAGCAATATTTTTCATATTAGAATACTGGTCTGGCAAATTTTGATCTATAGTAACTTTTGATATTCGAGAAGCATCACAAAATTTTCACCTATATCATTTTACATAAAAAAACACACCCTTGAGGTATCGGCATGTGCATTTGATATGAGTGAACGACTGTTAAGATAATACAGTAATATTTTTCGTATAAGAATACTGGTCTGGCAAACATTTATCTTTAACTGATATTCAAGAAGCATCACAAAATATTTTACCGTATCATTCTACATAAAAAAAAATGCATCATCTTATAGCTTCTCCTGACGTAATTGTCTCTGGATTACTGCCATGAAGAAAATTGTCTTGCCTTTTCCTGCCTTTCAAAGATGGCTGAATACCTCTGTTTCACCCACAACATGATTACTTTATGTTAACGTGACACACTGGAACGTGCTGTGCTCCACTACCTTGTGTCGCGTGCTGAGGAGGAACTGTGGACAGAATCATGACTCGCTACAGGGAAACATGCATGATATGGGTACAAAATGTTGTGATGCTTGTGGACTAAGTGCATATTCGAGAACCGACAGGAGCCAAACTAATAATTTCTGAGTGAAAACAGATATGTGGCAGTCATGTCCAGCACTCAAACCTGTCTTACAGTAGGCCTAAGAAGACATAATTCAATCACTGCGACATTTAAATTTGTATACCATCAACATATCACAAAATATCTTGAGCTAATCAGTGAAGTGTTTGCCTCAATCTACTTTGCTGCCTTAAACCAAATGTATCTCAGAGGCAGTCAGTCAGGCGCCATGCTATGTGTCTCCACTCTTCCCCTGCACCTAAACCAGGCCAGACACAGGTACATCCCCTGCACCTAAACAAGGCCAGACACAGGTACATCCCCTGCACCTAAACAAGGCCAGACACAGGTACATCCCCTGCACCTAAACAAGGCCAGACACAGGTACATCCCCTGCACCTAAACAAGGCCAGACACAGGTACATCCCCTGCACCTAAACAAGGCCAGACACAGGTACATCCCCTGCACCTAAACAAGGCCAGACACAGGTACATCCCCTGCACCTAAACAAGGCCAGACACAGGTACATCCCCTGCACCTAAACAAGGCCAGACACAGGTACATCCCCTGCACCTAAACAAGGCCAGACACAGGTAAGGTCTCTCGGTAAAGGTTGTTGCCGCCCATAAGAAGAGCCACTGCTTAGATAACACGATAACTCTAACTCTTACCTGACCTTTTAAACTCACATGAGGAAATAAGTCGTCCGAGAAAAATACCCTGAATAGCAAATACGCATCTTTTAAACTCACATGAAGAAATAAGCTGTCCCATAAAAAGAAATTCCGTAGGCCTATAGGAGAAGGACA
The DNA here is from genome assembly GCA_016584305.1 of Chionoecetes opilio. Lineage (NCBI taxonomy): Eukaryota > Metazoa > Arthropoda > Malacostraca > Decapoda > Majidae > Chionoecetes > Chionoecetes opilio. The sequence goes on from JACEEZ010003105.1 coordinate 269,251, forward strand.
ATTTAGATAACCTGTATCATATGAGGTCAAGAAAAGCACAAACAACACTATGGTTACTTAATGACTTGGGATAAACGTGTATGCTTCTTGTTGATCATACGGATGAGTTAGTTAGGTGTTTATTTACCCACTCAAGAGATAATTCATTTTTTTATATGAAGTTTCTTAGCTATATTTTCCACATACACCTTCGTAATTCCACCACAGTCAATCCACCCTTCCATAACCTACTCTGAGCAGTCATAGTTCCTTTCCGTGTTAGTGATAAAAGTCAGTGTTTGTGGGTTTACGCTCGGTATCTTTAACAGTAATTGCTACACCAGGATAATGACATTGATCTGCACTAAGTGGGTTGGTGCACTGCTCACCAGACACTCCAGAAACCTTAATTAAATATAAAGTGCACGGTGCGTTTAGAGTTTTCTTATAAGAATCATTATATATTACTCCTGTTCACACTTTTGCCAATGGCTGAAACCGTACCCACTGTGCACATATTCGAGGATCGACCGAAGGCAAACTAATCATTTCTGAGTAAAAACCGATATTTGGAAGCCGTGTCCAGCACAGCGTCGCACCGCCTCGGCTGCCGCGGCGGGAGAGGTGCTGCACATAACTTAGCAGGGGCTGGGGGAGAATACTCAGAGAGAAATACCTATAAACGCATGTGTTAGGGCATCATGTTGCTATGAAAAGAAACTCTAAATAAAAAAGCTACAACTCAATGACACGACACCAAACAGCTAATGATGACATATCTGTTTTTACGTCCAGCAAGACTTGTGACAAAAATATTTTAGCTGCAATATATGTCATTTATAGCCATCAATTACTAAAGATAAGAACATAAGAACATACGGACATAAGAAAATAAGGAACTACAAGAGGCCGTGAGACCTACACGAGGTAGTTCCTGTTACTCTACCTACATCCACCTCTCTTCCCTATCCATGAATTTATCCAGACTCCTTTTAAAGACCCCTATAGACTCCGCATTGACCACCTAAGGATTTATATAGGATATATAAGATAGGAAGATTGGATATATATATATAAGGATTTTATAAGGATTTGGAGCATAGCACGTCCTTGGAGTAAATACTGCTGTTGCTATGCTTCGGTCAAATATTCTTAAACGAGAGATAATTTAACTGTAAACATATTCATACATAGTGCGTGCCTCCGTCTGTTGGCTATTTGCGCTGTATCATGCATCTACGAGCAGCACAGGCGTTATGTGTGATGGCTAGAGCGAGCTTTGTTACCTTATAACTAGAGATCGGGATAATATGTGAATACATAAAAATATTTTTTCACATAAGTGTTTTTTGCAAAAAAACACCTAAATTATGATTTCTGCTAGAGATATACCTAAAATGGCCTCAATAACAACATTTGTATCCAATCTCTGCAAGTGATAACTTCATGTCCTGTCTGTCCACTGATGGGTCAGACTGACAGCGGTATTTCAATCTTCTGATTTATGTCTAATTATTAGAAATGAGTTAAAAGTTAACAGATTTTGGTGAATGATGCCAGCCAGGGCCAGGGCCAGGGCCAGGGCCAGGGCCAGGGCCAGGGGTAACGAGTATATACCGTGCACTGCAGCACTGACATAAAGGAATATTTTCCGCTTTATGTAACTAAATACTGAAATTATTTGTAACTGACTCGACTTCAAAGATCGACTTCGTGAAAAGTTTGAGGCAGTATTGACAAGAAACCCAGATATTGAAGTACTACATTAAGTCAAAGGAGTTTTGCAAGGAGAGGAGAGAAGCGGTGTCACAGTTCCTGAAGGAATGGGGCCAACAGACATAGCAAATCGGAAATTCGCCCCAGCTGCCAATGTGGATGTAGAGAGGAGCTTCTCAGTCTATAAAAATGTGTTGACTGATAGAAGACAGCGTCTTACAGAAGAAAATCTGAACAAAGTCATGGTTACAAATTGCTTTTATAATCGTTCAGCTGTCTGATTTTATTTTCCTGCATTTTTCACGGAAATAAAGCACTGATTAAAACCACATATATTAGTTTTTCTATCACATATTTTGGTGAAAATACATAACATAGAAACTACCTAAAATGGCCAAAATAACAACATTTTATCCCGATCTCTACTTATTACACAACCATTTAGTAGAGAAGACGATGACCTACTCTGGCGATCAGATCGTCTGGAACTTCCTAATATAAACTGTCTCGCGTCTCATTGCAGCTGCACCACCATTATGGAATCAACCCCACTAAAGAAAGTTAAGAAAAGCCTCCCCGGCAGTGCAGGACTTGCAGTGTATCCTTCGACCCATCATCACGCCTCATCGATCAAGGTCTTACGTAAAAAAAAAATTCGCCAGTCTCAAGAAACGTAGAATATTGACTTCTTGATCACTGATAAAGTCAGAGACGTTGATGCAAGTGTCACCCGTCTGACCATTAATAAGACATTGATGCCAGTGTCACCCGTCTGACCATTAATAAGACATTGATGCCAGTGTCACCCGTCTGACCATTAATAAGACATTGATGCCAGTGTCACCCGTCTGACCATTAATAAGACATTGATGCCAGTGTCACCCGTCTGACCATTAATAAGACATTGATGCCAGTGTCACCCGTCTGACCATTAATAAGACATTGATGCAAGTGTCACCCGTCTGACCATTAATAAGACATTGATGCAAGTGTCACCCGTCTGACCATTAATAAGACATTGATGCCAGTGTCACCCGTCTGACCATTAATAAGACATTGATGCAAGTGTCACCCGTCTGACCATTAATAAGACGTTGATGCCAGTGTCACCCGTCTGACCATTAATAAGACATTGATGCCAGTGTCACCCGTCTGACCATTAATAAGACATTGATGCCAGTGTCACCCGTCTGACCATTAATAAGACGTTGATGCCAGTGTCACCCGTCTGACCATTAATAAGACATTGATGCCAGTGTCACCCGTCTGACCATTAATAAGACATTGATGCCAGTGTCACCCGTCTGACCATTAATAAGACATTGATGCCAGTGTCACCCGTCTGACCATTAATAAGACATTGATGCCAGTGTCACCCGTCTGACCATTAATAAGACATTGACTGCAGCAGTTGGAGGTCTGGTGAATAGTTTTTTAAAATACAAGACCTTTGCATCATCCAATTATGAACTGCGCATTGAGCTTCACCTGGAGATTTTCTTCACTTTCAATTTCGCTAAGACAGCATGGATGTCAGAGCAACACTAGTGAGTCATTATATTTGCCAATTGCAATACATTGAAAGTCATACATGATAAACATGTACAGGAGATTATTTGCCTCTCAGGTGACACTGCGCCACACAAACCTACGCTGCGGAGGAAAAAGAAATAAGAAGTATTTTAAGGCATCTATCTGTTATATATATATATATATATATATATATATATATATATATATATATATATATATATATATATATATATATATATATATAATATATATATATATATATATATATACACGTATATATGTATATAGCCTATATGCATATACGTATATTCTGATGACATCAGATATTTTCCGTGAAGTGACTTTAAACTTTGCATGATCAAACTAACACCTGTGACAGGTATTTCTCGTCGAGCTACTTTTGGAAGAAATAGATCTCTTTCCCCGATGCTTGTTACTAAAGATACTGGTGGGAAATGATAGAAACTGCTGAAAACTTTCCTTTTATTGACAGATTGTTCTGTACAAAGAAGATACAAACCCACACTACTTGTGACAGCATTGAAAAATAAATGAACAAATTGTGATCTTATTCTGCTAAACAAAATATATCTTAAAATCAACACAGTCAATATCTAGACATTTTATAGACATGTAAATGTTGGCGTCGTTTCGACCTTACCATTAACTTGAATTTATTTAGAAAAAAAATTATAAAGACCTCTCAAAAATAATGCAACCCTACCTACTTAACAAATGTTTTTTTACATTTTTTTTTCGAAACGTCATGTAATGGAATAGTGTTTTCTTCTCTTGAATTTCGTGTACTGCTTAACCTGTGTACTTAATATAAGCAAAATGGAAACAGGCGGCCACACGCGTGCCCTGAGGAGGCTTGATCCTCTGTCAGCAGATCTGTGATACACAACCATGAAGGCTGCGCAGACAAGGCAAGGTCACAACATTACCACACAGGACACTGACAGAAAGAGTTTTACACAGGTAATATCCACACATGTATTTGCATGGTGTATATATTGCAAGCATACATCGTAAGCGTAATCATACAACATAACACGATATACGACTGATTATATTATCTGACGTAAAAAATGTCGTAATAAGATATTTATAGCGTCATTTTCCAGTATTCTTTAACGCGAGATTACGAGGTAAGGGAAGCAAACTCATATTCATGAAAAAGTAACACACAAAATATCTTCAGGAAAGGAGCTTGTCTGGAGTCAAAAGGATGTTCGTGACCGCCGCCGAATTAATGAACCTGCAAGACAGGCGGCAGCAGCAGCAGCAGCAGCAGTCAGGCACGAAGTGATACTTATATCGTATATCATATTGAAGTTAAAAATAAATGCCGATACAAGGTCTTGATGCATGGTAAAGCAGATAAGGGCTGGGCAGCATAAGCATGGGCAAGCATAATATTCCCCTGAACTGAGGCGTCGTCGGTCCTGCGTCCCAGCGAGCCACCACACAAGAAGGACCAGGATATCACGCACACAAACAGAGGAACTGAATCCCTTCCATATTGATGCCTCGCCCTCACAAAAGTTTGAGGGCGCTAAGCTGAGTGCTGAGCCGCCCGCCCACCACCTCAGAGTCTCCCCGCACCCCGAGGAGGGCACGGGTCACGCGGGCGTCGGGGGCGCGGCCTGCAGGAAGCCATCAGGACCCTTCCCTCACGCCTTGAGTGAAGAATTTTTTGGTTAATGGCTCAAGTTATGTCGTTTGGGTGATTTCCATCGTGATGGAGGTGGATAATTGAAAGTATAAATAGTACTGAAGAACCATGGGATTGTTTGTAGGGGAAATATACAGAAGGGTGTGGGAGAGTGAAGGGAAGTGTGTCTAGGGTACTGTACCTACTGAGTGTGTGGGTGGCAGCACAAACAACAACATGTTATCTTCACACGGTCCAGAAGGCTTGTAGGACAACCTAGTTTAGGTACTGTACCATATCATAGATTGAAAGTATATAATATACTAAATAAATATTGTATTATTATATATATATATAGTATATAAAATGTATATATTATATACTATGATATTAGATACTAAATAATATAATATATATAATATATATGTAATTATATATATATATACTATATCATAATATTACATTTATACCTGTAATATATATATATATATATATATATATATATATATATATATATATATATATATATATATAATATATATATATATATATATATATATATATATATATATATATATATATATATATATATATATATATATATATATATATATATATATATTCATATAGTATATATATATATATATATATATATATATATATTATATATATATATATATATATATATTATATATATATATATATATATATATATATATATATATATATAATAATATAATCGAAAGTGTGTGCGTGTGTGTCTGTGTGTGTGTCCGCTATACGTTCCGCCCCCAGTAGCGCAATCCCATCATATGGCACAGTTTTGGAACCAGGACGACCAAGGGAAGGTTTTAAGGTCCACTTT
>JACEEZ010003105.1:285000-287500 GCA_016584305.1 Chionoecetes opilio
GAAAACAGCTATGAAATGTTTCAATTATCATCTTTCTATTTCTTCATTGTGCAGTGAATTTCTTATGTAACTCACTGTCCTTCATGTTCACACCGCAGTAATCAACTAGAAAAAATATAATGTAAAGATACTTATTCTATATCAAATTCAGTGACGTACCAGTGTCCACATTCCTGTACATCAGACATCATCTTCTCCTCTCTTCAAAGGTTATGTAAACAGAAAGTTGTATGATTCATCTCTTACCAAATTAATTACATCAAAACATCAGATTTATGGACAGACAAAGCATAATTTTCCTTCAAACTACCGACCTGAATCGTTGCCTTTCTAAAAATTTTGAATCCCTCCATCAGCTCACAATCCTCTATCTCATCGTCAGTACTGATTCCATATCAAGGGCGATCCACTGACGATCTTTAAGCTTCCTTAACTAAATTTTGATCGTCTTTTCTATGGGGTTTCTGTAATTGTTTTGTACTAGCACTAGATATATCGACAAAATTCTATGAAGTTTGGTAAAAAAAAAAATTTCCAAAGTACCCTCCAACGATTTATATTCTTCACCTGTACCTTCATCATACATTTCCTTTGTAACTGCTCTATTGCTGCTGTTGTAGATGTTCAATTGTTCTTCTTGTAAGTCTATCAATAGTGGTGTTCCACAGGGTTCTGTCCTATCACTCATTCGCTGTATTTTATTCATTAATGATCTTTTTTGGTATAACTCCACGCCCTATCCACTCTTATGCTGATGACTTTACCCTGAAATGTTCAACGTCATTCACAAGACGTCCAACTGTGCAGGAATTAAATGATTCACGGACAGAGGCCACATAATGCCTAACTTCTGGTCCTTATTTGATTTTTTAACTGGGTAAATCAGGGTAGAGTAATCAGGGTAGAGTAAACCTGGTCTTGTACTATGCCTCGAAAACTCAATGCCATCATCTATCTAATCGAATTGACCTTCCAGACAACGAACTACCCTCTCCTCACCTCTTCAATGGCAACCAACTGTCTCTCTCTTCCACACTGAACATTCTTGGCTTGTCCCTTTCTGAAAATCTCAACTGGAAATTTCACATCTCATCTCTTGCTAAATCAGCTTCCATGAAGTTAGGTGTCCTGTGGCGTCTATGTCAATTGTTTTTCCTCCCTCCCAAATACTTGCTTTTCCGCCCATGTATGGAGTTTACCTCTCAAGAATTGGGAGGATCAGCTCATACATCCATTTCAATCAGAGTGGAGTCAAAAGCTTTTCGTCTCATCAATCTCTTCGTCTAAGTTATGTAGTCTTCATCCCTCAAACACTGCTGCAATGTTGCTTCTCTTACTACTTCCTACCGTTACTTTCATGCTTACTGCTCCTTTGAACTTACTAACTGCATGCCTTCCCCCCGTGCACGGCCTCGCTGCACAAGACTTACTATTTACTCTCATCCCTATTTCGTCATTCTCAATAATGGCAAGAGTTATTAGGTAGTTACTCTTTCATCCTTTTCACTGGAAAACTCTGGAACTCTCATCCTGATTCTAATTTTCCCGCATTCTTACGACGTAAACTCATTAAAGAATTGAGTGTCAAGACACCTCCCTAAATAAATGAACCAACCCCCTTTTTAAAGTTTTTCTTCATAAATCTTCTTAACAGGGATTGCCAATGAGCGGGATATTTGTTACGCCAATATTTATGCACTTGGTCATTCCCCTAACATGCGAAAAAAAGTCCGTATGGAGTCCGCCGCTTAAGTAGGTCTAATCGATTCAAATCAGGAAATGTAAAGCAATTATTCTTTCTCACAAGTATTCCTTTGAGTCTCTGTTTTCGTAACTTCTAGTTGGTAATCTGAATTTAATAATTTCATGTCTCTCTCCCGCCTTAAAGGACTGGCAGATAACACATTCATATATTTATTCTGCCCCTATGCTTTATTTTCATGTACGATGGATGGTCACTAATCTTATTTTTTAATTTGTTATTATTGGTATTATAATCCTGGAAAATATTCACGTTATTAAAAAAAAAAAGGATCAATATGAGAGAATTTGTTATTTTACATATATTTGTTATGTATATGAAACATGCCATTGTCTTAGTATGCATGTTTTAGGATTTCTCAAAACAGGCAATCAGGAAGTATACATACAAATCCGAGACTACGTGAACCAGAGGGTGGAACAAAGAACACAGGCTGGAACATGGAACAAAAACCAACAAAAAAACACAAACCTGTGTTAAGTAATAAACAAAACAAGAAAAGGAACGCCGAGGGAAAATAACCAAACCTAGTGTAATGAAAGGCTATTATGTCATTTGTATTGATTGCGAGAGGTAGTTCAAAGCAGTATTGGAAGGTCAGTGATTGGTGTTAAAATAGTCAGACCTGAGGACAGAGTACAACGGAGAGTTATGGAGTACGTCAGTCAGGTACAGGCAAGTGATGCAAACCAGTGGCTATGACACCAAAGAAAACTTGATGTGCTGTAGCAGCATTAA
>JACEEZ010003105.1:297500-317500 GCA_016584305.1 Chionoecetes opilio
AGCTGAACTGATTGTCCAGTGTATCAACGAAAACGAAAGTGTATCAACATAACCGACATATAAAAATACAATACACGTACAGCTGGCCAGTATGAATTGATCCTATGAATACACCGATGAGAGGATAATTTTCTTAAGACCAACGCTATTGTTATGAGTGTATCAACAAAACCGAAAAAATAAATTGTGGATATAGCAAGTCAACGGATGTAAATTTTGTAGTTATAAAGAAAGTAAAACTGAATACATTTTCCTACCCTAAAAAACGAAGGAAGCGAAAATAAATTATAATGATCTTCAAAACAGAAAAAAAATTATGAATATACCAATTCAACGGATGTAAAATTGTGTAGTTATAAAGTAAAGTAAAACTGAATACATTTTCCTACACTAAAAAAAACGCAGGAAAGGAAAATAAATGATAATGATCTTCAAATACATGACAATAAAACGGAAATTGATATCCTGATTATAGAACTCCAGCAAGTAACACGTCAAGGGGGCTGCGTCGAACATTTTGAAAAATAAGAAGGAAATAAATGTAACTAAACTTTATGCTACCAATAGATACTAACTCGCGGAAATAGTAGTTAATGGAGGAAACTGTGTGTGTTTAAAAGACATAAATTCAAAGCAATGTATGATAAGGAAATAGAAGGAGATTGAATATTGCGTCCTTGATTTAACCTTGTCAAAATAAAAGAATAAACCCAACCCTCTTAGACACACACACACACACACACACACACACACACACACACACACACACACACACACACACACACACACACACACACACACACACACACACACACACACACATACACACACACACACACACATACAAAAAACACACACACCCAACCACCCACCCACACACACACACACACATACACACACACACACACATCATCATCATCATCACCATCATCATCACCACCACCATCCCCACTACGACTGTTACACCACAACTATAATCATTATGAGCACCACCACCACCATTTCCACCACCACCTACACGATATCAAGTTAAGGTTATAAAATTATAAAAATTCACTGTATGCTGCTTCGCTAAAAAATCTGAATATATTGTAATAAATTTTGACCAATGACTGGCAATTTACATGATTTTTCGCCCTGAATTTTCTTTTATAGAGAAAATACGCGTTTTTTTCTTGTACGCGTCAAAATCAGTAAGACTAACAGGTCATATTTCTGTGTAACACTTATTATAGAAAATACAACCATACAAGTGATGAGAAAAGAATATGTGGTAATGTAGACAAGGAATAAGTATGGAAGTACAAGGTATGGTGTGGTATGGTATGGTATGCTATGGTGTGGTATGGTAAGGTATGGTATGGTGTGGTATGGTGTGGTATGGTAAGGTGTGGTAAAGTATGGTGTGGTGTGGTGTGGTATGCTGTGGTATGGTATGGTATGGTATGGTGTGGTATGCTGTGGTATGGTATGGTATGGAGTGGCATGGTAAGATATAGTATGGTATGGTATGGTATGGTATGGTATGGTATGGTATGGTATGGTATGGTATGGTGTGGTATGGTGTGGTATGGTATGGTAAGGTGTGGTATGGTGTGGTATGGTGTGGTATGGTATGGTATGGTGTGGTATGGTATGGTATGGTATGGTAAGGTGTGGTATGGTGTGGTATGGTGTGGTATGGTAAGGTGTGGTATGGTAAGGTATGGTATAGTGTGGCGTGGTGTATGGTAGAGTATGGTAGAAGAAAGAGAGGAACACACAGAAAGAGACAGATGGATTGTGTAAAAGCAAAACATACATGGACAGAAACATGAGTTAACATGTATACACAAGACAAAAAAAGAAAACAGTGGTGACCCCGTATAACATGTTCGGATCAAGATAATGATACGTATATAGAGAGAGAACACAAAATATATTATCGCTATACGAGGTCCAGATTTATAAAGATTCTTGGTATACTGTTCATCACTCCTTGAGAATATATCGTTACCCTCAAAAAGAAACTGCCTAAGTCCTTTTTCGGCAATTTCTGGATTTTTGCCTACATCAATTCTTCATCCTGTGGCGCATCTATTGGTATAGTCGCCAATGTCATGTGTAGGGTGTGAGTGTGTGTGTGTGTGTGTATGTGTAGGGTGTGAGTGGTCTTAAATATAAAAGGATAAACATTGCATTGATATCAAAATTAAGAAAATGAGGAAGTTTTTTTATATTTCCCGAAAAGTAGAAAAAATTACTTAGGGAGTTTTTTTCTGAGTGTGACGCTAATCAAAGTGTTTCAGGTGTTCACTTTACATCTAGGGAACAATGTAGAAAACCTATGACGTAACAAATGTATGAGTTCACAGTTACCTAATCTTATGTACTCGTCTTAAGTCTTAGTGTTTAGATAGAAATAATAAAGTCTTTAATTTTATCTTTGGTGCATATTAATTTGTTTGCTCTTTCCCACACTGAGAATAAGAAGAAAAAAAGGGAAAAAAATACATGGCCGGTCAACCCAATAAGTCTACAAACGTCTTCAGGAGTCGACTGCTGTGTGTGTGTGTGTGTGTGTGTGTGTGTGTGTGTGTGTGTGTGTGTGTGTGTGTGTGTGTGTGTGTGTGTGTGTGTGTGTGTGTGTGTGTGTGTGTGTGTGTGTGTGTGTGTGTGTGTGTGTGTGTGTGTGTGTGTGTGTGTGTGTGTGTGTGTGTGTGTGTGTGTGTGTGTGTGTGTGTGTGTGTGTGTGTGTGTGTGGTGTGTGTGTGTGTGTGTGTGTGTGTGTGTGTGTGTGTGTGTGTGTGTGTGTGTGTGTGTGTGTGTGTGTGTGTGTGTGTGTGTGTGTGTGTGTGTGTGTGTGTGTGTGTGTGTGTGTGTGTGTGTGTGTGTGTGTGTGTGTGTGTGTGTGTGTGTGTGTGTGTGTGTGTTTGGGTAGGCATGTGTGTGTGTTTGGGTATGTATGTGTGTGTGTGTGTATGTGATAAATAGATAGATAGATAAAGAGAGAGAAAAAAGAGACGAAAAGACAGACAAAGAAAAACCTCCAGCTTCCTCATTCCACTCAATCTACACCAAAACAACAAAAACGTAGAAAAATCCACCAAATAAACACCTTACACCACAAAATATACCGTAGCCGCAGGAGGAGCACCTTAATCAGCCCACACGACCCACCTACCCACCCACGCCCACCCGCGCCCACCCACTGCTCTGACGATGTTCCTTGGTGGTTGCGAAAGCCGAGGGAACGAAATCCAGGAAGCAACGTTGGGGGAGAAAGAGGAGCAATTTTTCCCCTATCCCTCCAGCACACATATGCCTTGATTGAATTTTGATCCTCGGGTCAGATGAGTTTTCATATTAGTTGACTGGAGTGGCAGCTGTGGAGGTGGAGGTGGGTGGGTGTTTGGAGGGAGTGTGGAGGGAGTGTATCGCGTGGTGGATGATACAGTATCTATAGTGAAGGAGTGAATACATGTGAGGAAGTGATTTGTGGTGTGTGTGTGTGTGTGTGTGTGTGTGTGTGTGTGTGTGTGTGTGTGTGTGTGTGTGTGTGTGTTTGTGTGTGTGTGTATGAAGTCGTTATAACCCAAACACCTAAAAAGATAATAAGAAAATCAGCATAAGCACCACACACACTGAGCCACAATGACTATGACTATGACTACCTGACTACCTGACTATGACTACTACATGACTACTAAGGCTTCCATCGTGAGCCTCCTCCTCCAGCAGGGTGGAGGTGCAGTAAGGGAGCACCGCCATCCCCCCCGCCCTTATCCTCCCCCTGGCCGCCCCGGGGATGGACTGGGGAGCCTGAGACAACAATAATACTATCGTTGCTAGGACACGTTAACTCCTTTAAATGGCCTCAAGTTCTTGTTGCACTTCTCCACGCTGTGCAAAGAACGAACTGTTCATCGCAAGAAAAATTAAATCGACAATGGAATAGAAAAATGATCAAATATCACAGTGGAATCCCTACGCTGATGTATATCCAAGATTTCCTCTCATCTTATTCCTTTACTATACTTCACTCTTGTTCTACCAGTCCGTATAAATCATTCTCATCTAATAGCAGCGATTTAGCAGTTGATCAACTACTAGCCTTTGCAAGGAGGACAGCATGGGTTTGCAATCTCGATATTTTGATATTTAAAAAAAAAAAAAAACTCTTCAAATATATATTTTCAGAAACCTACTTTACGGTTGTCATAAAATTTGTTTTGGCCCAGTAATTTTAGTTTTGCACTGAAATTTTGTACACACACATATATAGCCATAAATATATATGTGTTTGTGTGTATACAAGAAAGTTTACAAGAAAGCAAATTAAATAGAAGAAAAATATCTACAAACGAAATTATACATTTGTAGAATCCTCTGCAATATTTTTCATACACTCACCTTTCGCTCGCTCACATTCGTTCTTTGAATGCTTCATCTTTGAACTTTCATTTCATCAATTCTTTGTGGATAATCATATAAGTTTCTTTGCCCAGTTTGAATACCACTAATAATACACAACATATATTATATATATATATATTATATATATTAATTGCTGAATGATGTGCTTTAAACTGGCAAAGAAACTTATATGAGTTATCACAAAGAATGAGAAAGAAGTCAAAGATGAAGCATTCAAAGAACGATGTGAGCGAGCGAAAAGGTGAGGTATGAAAAATATTGAGATGGATTTACAATGTATTTCTTTGATATTTTTCTTCTTTAATTTTTCTTCTAAACTTTATCATTATTGAAGATCGTCAATTAATGATTCAGAAATTTTTAGTATAGTTTAAAAATGAAGGCAGATTAGCAATTTTCATACAATAAATTTGTAAATCTAAGATTTATAAAATGCAACTTGTATTGAATATTTGTGTGACCGAACCTCTCATATTTTTGTGCTGATTGGCATGTGTGGGAGAAAGCCTTAAGTATGGAAAGAAATTTAAAAAATGTATACACATACATATATATATAATATATATATATATATATATATATGAGAGAGAGAGAGAGAGAGAGAGAGAGAGAGAGAGAGAGAGAGAGAGAGAGAGAGAGAGAGAGAGAGAGAGAGAGAGAGAGAGAGAGAGGAGAGAGAGAGAGGAGAGAGAGAGAGAGAGAAGAGAGAGAGAGAGAGAGAGAGAGAGAGAGAGAGAGAGAGAGAGAGAGAGAGAGAGAGAGAGAGAGAGAGAGAGAGAGAGAGAGAGAGAGAGAGAGAGGAGGAGAGAGAGAGGAGAAGAGAGAGAGAGAGAGAGAGAGAGAGAGAGAGAGAGAGAGAGAGAGAGAGAGAGAGAGAGAGAAAAAAAAATAGAGAGAGAAAAAAAGAAAGATCATAACCTATACCATGACACGCGGGGGAAGAGAAAACATACTCATTTGACAAAAGTAAATTACCACCCCGTTCCAGAATACAGTTACCCTTTTATAGTATTGTGTTGTACCATACCGCAAATAAAACAAAACTCTTGCTTAACATGCTACAAACTTTTACACCAGACCAAATAACTGAATTCCAAGCGAGAATGTTTTTTCCCTCCATATTTATCTACTGCACCATTAAAGTTCCCATACATTTATCTATTATTTTCTAAGGAATATCAACACTGCTGAAGTATAAGACGGCAAAGCAAGCACGTCACAGATAACAACCGAAGCATTGACTCACGCCTCTGTCACCACCACCAAAAATTCGTTAGCACCAAAGGGTCGTTAATGGTCGTATAGGAAGCAAAAAAATGAGAGTCTTGAGTCCAGCGCATCACGTTTCACACATTACTCATCGCCTCCAACCCCAGGGCGACGATGCCTTAGTTGAGACCCGTCATGATAAAGCCGGAGATGAATCAGCTATACCCTCAGCAGGCCATGGACCACCCTCATGGCCCAGGAGGGAAGACTCATGATGATACGCTTGCCATGGAGCACCGAGGGAAACAGCTAATCATTGCGGGGGTTCTACGTGACGCTGGAAATGATGTCTCACGTAGAGCCTGTCTGTGAAGTCCTCGCTTACCCCAGAATAAAAACATAGGAACATAAGGAAGCTACAAGAGGCTGTGAGACCTACACGTGGTAGTTCCTATTACTTAACACTACCTACATCTACCTTTCATCCCCATCCATGAATCTGCTGATCTGCTAGCCACCTTCAGAGGGCAAGCAATCATCACACCTGAGAAGCCACGTATCTTCTAAGGGCACGGGAAGGCATATGGTAGTCTGTTGATGTCCTTATTTTCGTGTCATACTCAGGGAAAGTGTAAGAATGATTTTAGCGATAAGAAGCAGACATTAAAGTAAGCAAGGCATCAGTTATGAATAAATAATAATAAACTATCACCTGAATTGTTTACAAATATTTATTGTTCTTGCTTCACGTCCTGACGGCCTGCTATCAGTGCCGCTGTTGACACTTTCTCCACTCCACTGTCTGCTGCTTATCTGTTCAAGCGGCAAAATTTAAGTTCTCGGTTTTTATTATTATTTTTCTGTCTGCCTTGGTTTTTTTTTTTTATCCGTGTGTTGTCTTATCAAATTCATATTTTTTTCTGCATAATGGCCAAAAATTCTTAACTCCTTTACGCCCAGATCTTTCCTTTGATATATATAAAAAAATCCCATGTTTTTAGCCACAAAATTAGGAAAAGTATCTGAATATACCAAATTAGATAGTGGACAAGGGTACTAAACAGGTCATAGCTATAGAATACTGCTTTTATTCACTAAAAATCGTCTAATGGTTCCCGAATTACAATGGAAATTACGTTCTGGACCTCAAGGAGTTAATACTAATTTTGTCTTTTATTTTCTACTTCTATTTTGCATCATCGATAATATCTTAACGCAGTTCTGTCACTTCTTTTACAGTTCCCTATTTATATATTTCAGTAAAATTGTAGGCTTCCTAACTCTACTGAGATATACAGATTACAGTATTATGATGTGTACAGTACTGCTTATCTGATATAAAGGGTAAGTTGCCTTGCAGGACTTGTCCGCTAAACGTTTCCATCCCATTTTGTCTTTTTTTCAATTCAATCTCAGATAAAGAGTCTTAATATGATATTAATCTAAATGTATGACATATATTGTTCACATCATCAGCGAATCTCAATGTTTCCCTGATATAAGAATAATTAGCATCGTTTCATCATTCCTCAAGCTTCTCGTCCAGAATCAGGATCATTGTTGTAGAATAATTCTCTCCAAGTTCACTGACCCAGAAAATGTCATCCACAAATATTAAAATCACAAGATATTATTCGTTATCTCCATTTTTTTCTTATCAAAATCAATATCTAATCAAAATCAATATCTAATAAAGCATTAAAAAACCCACTCACTTACACACCATGCAAGCTTTACGATATATGTATTTGCCTTCCTTATTTATCTTTCTTGTCTTCATGCTACTGAAAATAGAAAAAATCGAGTAAATTTACATCCAAAAATAAGAGACCTTATTCA
Organism: Chionoecetes opilio; assembly: GCA_016584305.1. Classification (NCBI taxonomy): domain Eukaryota; kingdom Metazoa; phylum Arthropoda; class Malacostraca; order Decapoda; family Majidae; genus Chionoecetes; species Chionoecetes opilio. Next base: position 304,965 of record JACEEZ010003105.1, read on the forward strand.
CGATATCATTAAAAGTTATTTTCTGCATTTCTAAATCTAGAATCAGTAAATACTGACTCTATATTTTCCGTAAGTAAAATCATTATAATTACCCAGCGCTGCTCTCACACCCTCTTTGCTCATCACGCATGTTTTCGATACATAAGCCTTGTTTATCGGCAGCAAGGACATGGCCGCGAGTACTCAATGAACTACCTATTATATATACTCATTTATTATCTATACCCATACCCATACTATGACCCATTTGGTTTTTTATCGATGCTATGCTGTGCCATAAATAGAGGATAATTTTAGTATAGCATCATAGCAGACTCATTGACGTGAAATACTTGCTATCAACGTCATCAGCATTCCTGTGAAGCATACTGATCACTGATATATATCTGTGTGTGTGTGTGTGTGTGTGTGTGTGTGTGTGTGTGTGTGTGTGTGTGTGTGTGTGTGTGTGTGTGTGTGTGTGTGTGTGTGTGTGTGTGTGTGTGTGTGTGTGTGTGTGTGTGTGTGTGTGTGTGTGTGTGTTGTGTGTGTGTGTGTGTGTGTGTGTGTGTGTGTGTGTGTGGTGTGTGGTGTGTGTGTGTGTGTGTGTGTGTGTGTGTGTGTGTGTGTGTGTGTGTGTGTGTGTGTGTGTGTGTGTGTGTGGTGTGGTGTGTGTGTGTGGTGTGTGTGTGTGTGTGTGTGTGTGTGTGTGTGTGTGTGTGTGTGTGTGGTGTGTGTGTGTGTGTGTGTGTGTGTGTGTGTGTGTGTGTGTGTGTGTGTGTGTGTGTGTGTGTGTGTGTGTGTGTGTGTGTGTGTGTGTGTGTGTGATCACCTCTAAAGTAGGCATTCGTCTCACTGTTGCCTCCCCATTCAACTGGCTATCTTTATTTTTCGCGGTATTCCATATGTTTGCTATTTCATTATCGTCCACAACATCCAAAGTTTTTAACTACAAACTTCCCATAATTGTGTAGAAGCTGTATGTTATGTCACACTTTCTCATCAATGTTATGTTATTATTATCAGAGCAAAACTGAAAAAATCTGCATTTTCACAACTCAGGAATTCCTTTCAATTCTCAAAATGAAGATTACTATAAATCACCCTAATCACTATGGAACTCTCTTACTTTTTTCTTTTTTAAAATAAAATTTGGCTGCCTCTTCCCTCATATATTTCAGTCCTGCATCCCCTGACATATTTTTTCGACTTCAGAATAATTATCACCGTAATAGTAAATAGAAAATCCAAGCATTGGGAAAGACGCAGAGTCTATGTTCTCTATGCACGCATCCACCAACATAGTCAGCGTCACTACAACCTTGGCGGATGTTGTGCAGGCCGCGGGGAGGTCACCTAAGGCTTGGTCTAGGTTCTATCTAGATCAAGACCTAAGGCACGCGGGCGACTGCAAAGTTCCTAAACTGAGAGTTTTTTGTAGATCGGGTTCAATAGATGGTGCAATATGCGTGAGCCATCGACACAGTGATGTGCCCGCACGTCCGGCGTGACTTTCATAATCAACAGGTTGATGTAGAAAGTTGATGTATATGAGAGTTGATTCCACGTGCATGATGTAGTAAAAATGAGGCGCTACAAAATAATGCTTTGCTTTATTTCACACATAACCTCGTTCATTTTACGGTTTGACTTAATTCTACGATAGATAAACAGATTAAGTTTGTTATATAACCTTTACAAATATTTTATTCATTATCCACATCAACGAAGCTCATAGCTATTCAAACGCTGTGATCTGATTTATAAGATCTGATTTGTGTACTAGGTATTTATGTATATACATAAATACCTAGTACACAAACTAGTACACACACACACATATATATATATATATATATATATATATATATATATATATATATATATATATATATATATATGTATATACATATATTATAATATATATATATATATATATATATATATACATATATATATATATATATATATATACAAACGCTGTGATCTGATTTATAAGTAAATACCTAGTACACACAGTAGTACACACACACACACACACATATATATATATATATATATATATATATATATATGTATATACATATATATATATAATGTATAGTGACATATTTTATTTGTTTTATATAGTTAGATAATCATCATATGAATTATATGGAATATGTACTATGAATATTATAACCATAATATGATATATTTATATTATATATATTAATAAATATTATATTACGAAAGTTGTGCGTGTGTGTGAATTGTGTGTTCCGCTATAGGTTCCGCCCAAGTGTCGCAATCCACATATGGCACAGTTGGAACTAGGTCGACAGGAAGTTTAAGACATTTTGGGGATGATCCGATCACTTTTCTTGATTTTTTTATTTAGTATAGCGAGACATTGTGAGATAAAAAAAATGTACGCGAGAATTTGCATGAAAAAGAAAGTATCAAACACAAGTCACAGGCCAACACGAAAGTGGATTCACTACTCAACCTTGCTCTCCATGGTCACTCTATGTTGGATGCTAGGTGGGAGATGCAGCAACTCTTATCCTCACACCACAAAAGTCAGCATGTCTACTGTGCAGTAAATTTGTCAGATTGTGAAACAATTATTCTGTGAGATTAAACTCATGGTTGTGTGAAATACATCATTAAAATACAAGTGTTACAATATTGGGCGAAGGCCCACCAAAAGCCCTCCGCAGGAGCTAGCCAAAAAGTCCGCCCGGAGGGCGGCTTTTCGGCTAGTATAATATATATGTGTGTGTGTGTGTGTGTGTGTGTGTGTGTGTGTGTGTTGTGTGTGTGTGTGTGTGTGTGGTGCGTGCGTGTGTGTGTGTGTGTGTGTGGTGTGTGTGGTGTGTGTGTGTGTGTGTTGTGTGGTGTGTGTGTGTGTGTGTGGTGTGTGGTGTGGTGTGTGTGTGTGTGTGTGTGTGTGTGTGTGTGTGTGTGTGTGTGTGTGTGTGTGTGTGTGTGTGTGTGGGGGTGTGTGTGTGTGTGTGTGTGTGTGTGTGTGTGTGGTGTGTGTGTGTATGTATGTATGTATGCACGTTTTTAAAAAATATGAAAAAATATTACGTCGGTGTATTAGTTGAATAGGTAAGAATGAAGGCAACTCCAGGTGATGAGGGGGAGGAGCAGCGGGCGGTGGGCACCGCGGCGCAGTGCCATTACCGTCACGGGGACAGGTGCGACGGCCGCCTAAGCAAATAAAAGAACCAACAGATTTGTTGAAGGAGAAAAAACTATAAATACAAAAACGCAGGATATATCTTTATGGCGCAAACATGACTGTGCAGCGGCCGGGCGGACTGGCTGGGCGGCGGAGGGGAATGGGGGGGGACAAGGGTCGGGAACGCTGGCAGACTGCAGCAGAATGCGGACTACGCCGTGCACACACACCGGCAGATGACATAATGCCTTATCATGTGCAGGAGCAGAGTAGCAGGCATTTGGGAGATTTGGAGTATATTTGTTATTGGTCGAAGGAGGCGCGGTGTGTTCGTGTGGGTGCTCTACACGCCATGTGTTGTGAGGGGGCATAGTAGTCAGGCTTTTGAGTATCAAGATCCTCCTTATGATGGTAATTCGACACATTTTCCTTTCTTCATTCTCCGCATATTTTTTCTAGCAGGCCGTAAATGCCTCCGGCGCTGAACGTGTGTGTGTGTGTGTGTGTGTGTGTGTGTGTGTGTGTGTGTGTGTGTGTGTGTGTGTGTGTGTGTGTGTGTGTGTGTGTGTGTGTGTGTGTGTGTGTGTGTGTGTGTGTGTGTGTGTGTGTGTGTGTGTGTGTGTGTGTGTGTGTGTGTGTGTGGTGTGTGTGTGTGTGTGTGTGTGTGTGTGGTGTGTGTGTGTGTGTGTGTGTGTGTGTGTGTGTGTGTGTGTGTGTTGTGTGTGTGTGTGTGTGTGTGTGTGTGTGTGTGTGTGTGTGTTTACTTAAAGAAGGAATTTGAAATATAATCCACGCAATAGGAGATAAATCTATGAGTACACGTCAAAGAAAACAACATATATAAGAACACATTTCCTCTCTGATAATATTGGTGTAATATAATAATTGATATGTATTGGCGTAAACACGACTGTGCACACATTGGTGGCTCCGTCAAAGTCACCGCCAAAAACAGATAAAATATTGATGATCGAGTAACTGCATGGCTCAATATGCTCTATCTTATTCATGATTTTTTTTAGCGGGTAGAGAAATGGAATGAGACGAGATAAGGACACGAGACGAAGAGCATTGTTTTATACACACCCACACACCCTCACATACACACACACACACACACACACACACACACACACACACACACACACACACACACACACACACAACACAGAGAGACAGACAGACAGACAGACAGACAGACAGACAGACAGACAGACAGACAGACAGACAGACAGACAGACAGACAGACAGACAGACAGACAGACAGACAGACAGACAGACAGACAGACACACAGACACACACACACACACACAGAAACAGACAGACAGACAGACAGACAGACAGACAGATAGACAGACAGAAGACAGACAGACAGACAGACAGACAGGCAGACAGACAGACAGACAGACACGTATAGTCTAGTTCAGCAGTTAAGGAATCAAAACTAAATTCTCCAAGAGGGAAGGAGGCCATGGCGGTGACGAAGGAATAAAACTCTTGCCACGTAACGCCCTGAGCAGTCTCCAGCAGGAAGGTCTTGAGCCACACACCACGCGGCGCCTTCATAGACAGACAGATAGATAGATAGATGCTTTATTGACCACAGTATGTACAAGGGAACTCATTAAATAGCTACGAACTACATCCATCACAACATTAAATAAAACCTATACATTTATCTCGTGGGGCATGAAATTACTATATGAAATTAAACTTACAGAAATACCAGAGCTTTAATTCATCAACCTTATTTGTTTTCAAGCATTTCCCTTATCATTTGAAATAAAATCGTATTTCTGAAACACTGAGATACGTCCTAATTATTTTTTTTGGGGGTGGTTTGTACTGTCTCAAAACGTTAATTAAAGGCAACATCACTTTCCCTACCACGTGGATATCATTCATTGTCTTGCCCTTCCCTTCCCTGCCCTTCCCTTCTCTTCCCCTCTCCCTTCCCTTCCTTCCCCTCTCCTTTACTACACTTCCATTCAAGTCTTGGCTCGGCTGCGTCAGTGATTCAGCAGCAAGAAAACATTCCTACAATGCGCACGTCTCGCCGCCTCTTCCTCCTCCTCCTCCTCTTCCTCCTCCGTCTCACCTCCTCTTCCTCCTCCGTCTCCTCCACAACCTCCTCCCCTTCTTCACCTCTTCTACCCTGTGTTGCTCCTCTCATCCCCTCCTGCCCCGCCCCCGCCCTATGCCTCCCTCGTGGGCGGACCAGCCACCCCCGCCTGTCAAACATTCCCGCCTTCCTGGTGTTAACATGCTGTTCAGATTGGGGAATGAAGGTGAGGAAATAGTTTTACAGCCTGTCTGGAACTTTTCTCCGGGGAGGTGTTTGAGAGGCGAGGGCCGATGCTTCACCCTCACCCCGGCGACCTTGGTGGTGGTGGTGGTGGTGCATGGATGTATTGAATGCAAGGCCGCGTTCGACCCAAATACGTGCGTACTACTCCTTCACCTTGTGGTTTTTGAGGGACACAACACACAGGTATGGATGCTAGGTAGTGTTATTGCAATGCTTGTTTTCATTGTTGTTATTGTTCTTCATCTTTACTATTATTATTATAATTGGTATTCTATTTTCATTATTATTGTTATAATTATAATTACTGTTTTATATTTGTATGTATATTATTATCATCATTATTACTATTACTTTTATTATCATCATTATTATTATCATTGGTATTATTATTATCATTGTTGTTATCATTAATTTTATAGATATTATCAACACTATTATTATTATAATTTTCTATAATTCATAGTAGATATTATTGATAGCTAGTATGATTATAAGTATTATTCATATCATTATTATTTTTATTATTACTCATTCTTACCATTGCTATCATTATTATTATCACCGCCATCATCATCATCACTATCATCTTTAATCTTTGGTATTAGGGTGCTCACTAATTTTGTAAGGAAAGTATATTATGAAATCTCTGCATTTGATGTTAAATGGTGTATACTCTTACATATTTTAATGAGAACCACAAAATTACTAGAAAATACATATTACTCGCATATACTGTAAGCATCTTTACCCTTCAGCAGATGGCGATGCAGAGAATAAGTGAAAGGAGAACGCCCTTAGACACAATTTCTTTTCCCCTACATTAAGATAAGGCGAGGTGTTGGGGGCATCAAGGCGCCGCGACGCCCCTCCCTCCGCAGGACTCCTTTCCCTCCTCAAAAAAAAAAAAAAAAAAAAAAAAAAAAAGAATCTTCTACTTTGAAGCAGCACTAAACCAAAAATAAGATAACGTGAAAAAAATAGTTACCTAAGCAAATATTTCTTCTCAAATTCATCTTGTAATATGACTTTCACGTCTAGATGAACAAAAAATATCTGTCAGAAATACAAATATCATTTCCATTTTTAGGATCAGTAGTTCTACCAAACGATAAATTGTTCGTATTAATTTCGTGATTTAACATTCACATGCCTGACATTTATATTGGGTGTCGAGTCTTGGACGATATTAAATATATGTAGGTTCGTATAATATTAAGGTTCATGATATTAATTATTGTTTTATATTTGTATATGTATTATTATCATCATTATTACGATTACTATTATTATCTCCTATTACTACTATAGCTATTACTCTACTAATCTATTACTATTACTACTCTATTTTTTCCCTCTGTTTTGTAGGAAGCAGAGTGACAAACACGTCGCAAACTTGTGTCACGAGGATCACTTGTTTGGCTCCACACGGCCACCTTTTAGCGACACCGGCCACACAGCATCACAAACACACCACCCTCGACCTTCCTCCTCCACCTTCCTACTCGTGCTCGTCCTCGACCCTCCTCCTCGTGCTCGCCCTCTCTTTACTAAGTCATGAATGTGATAGAAAATGTACAATTAAAGTCATCTGCTTGGACATGTAATTCGAATATGCATCTCAAATATTTGTCATGGCTGAGTAAAAATAGGAGTTTGCAATCTACTGAATTTGGCTCATAACATCGCGAAACTTTACTAACTCGTAAATGTGATTAAAAAAACTGTACAATTAAAGTTATCTGCTCGGACATGCAATACGGTTGAAGTCGCTAATATTGTACATGACTGAGTAAAATTAGTAGCTTATAATCTACTGAATTCGGCTCAAAACATCTCGAAACAAGAATTTAAAATGCCGCAATAAAACGGATAAGAGTGTTTTGTTTAGTGCAAATAACGTAAAATGTCGACAGAATTTCATCAGCAAAGAGGAGATCCAGGTAAAATGTAAAGGTGTCAATAATTAGGGATAGGTGAGGGGAGTCAAGGGAAAGGAGGGGAGGGAGGGAGGGGAGGGGGAAGGAGGGAGGGGAGGGGAAGGAGGGGAACAAACGTGACCTTGCGAGTACACAGCGTCCCTGCACATCTCTATTCCCCGCCCAACACATCTAAGGCCTCCTAGAACACCTAGATGAACACCTTTATGCTCAGGCCTAGAACACCTAGGACACCTTTATGCTCAGGCCTGGTGTTCTAGGAGGCCTTGGCACATCCCCCCCAACACATCCCCTGCCCAAATCATTCCCCGCCCAACACTCAGGCTTCCTCGGCAACACTACTCAGGTAACGAGGCCACACATGCTTATGGAAATCATGGCAAATAAGCATGGAAATGGCTGACACAGGTGCTTGGTGTGTGCGGATCCGGGAAGCGACGGGAACCAGTTACAGCTTATCTGACTTTTGGAAATTGTGTTTATATGAAGATAAAATAAATTATATATATTATTGAATAGTAATGTCTTACTCCTCGGTAGCCTTCTGAATAGACCATGGAAAAAAGTTTATACTTAAAATAAACTATATATATACAACCATATTCACTTTTTTGGGAAATATACTTGCCTTCTCATAAATGTATAATACTCGGTGGTTTGGTTTAAAATCAACTTACCGGGAATCTTTTATGATGTTTAAACGAAATCTTACATATGAGCCACTAGATATAAAAACAGCAATAGTGAAATAGTTAGATATTATGTTGCGGAAAGTTACATCCTGCAGTTAATTGTAAGCAAGCTAGGGATCATTGAGAGCATGTGAGTGCGAGCCTGCGTGGGATTCTGACTTTTAAGGATGAAGAAAAAATCTTCCCTCATCATGTGGCTCAGCGTGCTGGCGCCACACCTCAGCGCCTGCCTGGCCACCCTGGTGCAGCCAAGGCGTGCTTCACGTGGTCTGAGACGTGTATAATAACCGTAGAAAAATGCAACATTCTTGCACAACATGAAACTACTGTACAACAAGGTCATAATACTGTAAAGGTAAATATTGTAACAGGGACATTTAAGCAAATACATGATGAACAAATACAAATTTATTCATGTATGCCACAAATACATACAACGAACTACATCATTTCAACTTTACATTGATTATAATTATTTTTACATTTTTCTCAAGACTAGAAGTATACATGGAAGGTCCTGGTTACACATGCATGTATCCATGAGGGCATCGCTCTAGTTGTTGAGCCCAGTCATGACCGAACGCCGCCCCCCCCTAGGACGGTGTATATATATATATATATATATATATATATAGCTTTAGTTAATTTTCCTTATTTTGATAGCCCTACAGCGATATTTACGGAAGTGGAATCAGCCGTTCAAGCTGCCCTGACACGTGACAACACAGTGAGCAGGGAGTCAATACGCGGCACATGAATCCCCCCTCGTCGCTACAGCAGCAGCAGCCCGGCAGGGGGAGCAGAAGCAAGGATAATAGTATTGTATCCTTGAGCAGAACCCACACGAGCTGCGAAGAACACTGAGCAGCAGCAGACGGACAGCGGAAGGTGGTGGAGGCATAGTGGCCCTGTGCCACAAGCCTGCCTGGGGCCTGCACCCCTGCCCCTGCCCCTGCGTCAGGCGTAAGTGTCCCGCCCGCCACCACGACTGATAGGCGTCACCTCATTACTCAGGGCGTGCACCCGGCTGCCTCATCTCGGCGGCGCCATCACGCCGGAGGCGCGACAGAAAGCAACGATAAACACGACATAATGAGCACACAGCATGGCGCGTCAGGGGTCGCCAGGGCCTGTGTGCCTCCTGATTGCCTGCCTCTGTGTCTCCCGCAGCCACCCTCGTCCCGTAGCAGCCTTGCTGAAGGGTTGCGAGGCCACCTTGTGTGTGGGTGTCAGTGCGTGTCACAGCCTCACCAGGACTGCAATTGTATGCATCCTCCTGTACTGCGCTGTACCTCATGATGCCGCCGATACGTGTTGCTGTATTTTACTCTGACAATCATTTCATACACTTCAAGTGAAATATAAATGCTAAAATTATATATCATAGGAATATAGGATGCACATGCGCACACACGTACACACACACACCACACATATATATATATATATATATATATATATATATATATATATATATATATATATATATATATATATTATGATGTGCGTTCCCGCACATACGAGATGACTTTCAGAAAAAAAGAAACTTCTTAAAACATAAGTAAACATCCACCACAGACAGAAAAGCAGACAGAAAGACAAGCAGACACAAACAGAGATATCTTGTTTCTGTTGCACTAACATAAAAATAATTCATATCTTATCTACAACGAAAACTGAACAGGGCAACGCTGGCCTACCCACACAATTCACATTACTACTAATGAGATATACCTCATATAATGAACCTGCACTACAATATAAACTGAAACATTTTTTGAAAACAGAGTTTGTTATGACAATCATTCCGCCAATATTATTAAGAACTTAATTGGATTAAAAACCACAAAATAAAAAGATACATACGAAATATCTAAAAGAAAAAAAATGAAGTGACTCGTGCTGCACCAACACAGGAGATCCCCAATGATGGAACAATAGACCTTTAACTTAACATTAGTGTACAGTTTAATGCTTGCACCAACAAATAAGTTTTTGTATCCAGATGCTCTTTGCATAATTAAGCATACTTATTTTCCTGAGCTTGAAAAAAAAGAGCTGCTATTTAGGGGATGATGAGGATCACTCAACAGTTTTTCCAGTGAAGTCCAGAGCACTCCTCGGAAACAAAATAGCAAGAGCAGTTGCCTTAACACCGATATTGCCATCTATTCTAATCATTTTCTTCAGTTTGTTTCCAATTGCAACACTCAGACTACCAAAGTATGACGCTTTACAAAAACAAAATAATGAATCAACCACGGATCCATAGAGTGAGGAAATTATTAATCTATCAACTTTGAGATTTTTTAGCACTCTAGATGATGAATCATCTGCAAATATTTCCTATAAACTATTTTCCAATTAATATCATCCTATGAGCTGTGATCAATAACAGCACCCAAGTATCTGTAGTCATGTACAATGTCCATTTGTTCTTCTGTGATAACAATTTTTTTTTCTCAATGCAGTTTTTGTTTCCTTAAATCAACATCCTCCAACAGTCCTTCCCTTGAGCCCGATAGTCACGCTCATCAACATGCTTCATTTTTCCATAATCACTGTGTCATATACGATGACAAATTAAGATTTATAATAATTTTTATATAAAGTAAACAATTACTATATAATTATATAATTGCAATACTATATTACCTAACATCCTACATGTCAGCGGCGCTCATTTCAAGATGCAAAGACAATGATTATTATTAAATGCAGGTTTCAGAATAATTGATGGCAATTAAAAACGTCAAAAATATAAGGAGATATTCATGTTATCGTGCCAGCAGGAGGAAAATTATTTGGATTTCAAGCAAAATATTCGAGAATTACTTGTGTTTTCATCGTCATGCAACAAACATTCCCGAACCCGGTACATAATGTCATTAACCCCTTGAGACCCAGAACGTAATTTCCATTGTAATCTGGGTATCATTAGACGATTTTTAATGAATATAAGCAATGTTTTTATAGATATGAACTGTTTAGTATCCTTTTCCACTAACTAAATTGGTATATCAAATTACTTTTCTTTATTTTATGGCTCGACAACATACACTTTTTTTATAGCAAGGAAAGATCTGGGTGTGAAGGGGTTAATAACATCAAATTTCCAGAGGCATCCCATGGAGTGCGAGGTTAGTGTGGAGGAGCAGAGGAGACCTGCAGTGCGACAGCCAGCGAGAAACATTAGGTCCATAAAGCTAAGCTGGCGATTTCGACAATCTTTACTTACAAATTGCGCCATATAAATCATCCCGAATTATAATCTTGGTTTGTAAATTTCATATATCAGTATGTACGAAGTTACCAGATGTTGTGGTGAAAAATATAGCAGCAGCAAAAATAATCTAATCGCACTACAACTGATTCTGAACAAATTACACAGTAGTCTATATTTAGCGACCATAACATTTCATGAATCACTGATATAGGAGCATGTTACGCCTGATGTCCTTAACCCCTTCACGATCTTAACCAGATTTTTCCTTTGTTATAAAAAATTGTCTATTGTGGAGCCATAAAATTACAAAAAGTATATGAACATATCAAATTAGCCAGTGGAAAAGGATACTAAACAGGTCATAGCTATAAAATATTGCTTAAGTACACAAAAAATTATCTAATGATACCCAGATTACAATGGAAATTACGATGGGCCTCAAGGGGTTAAGAAAGAAGTTCTGAGGTAAGAATAACACTGGGTGACAGTAAGCGTAACCAATAATTTGCTATAATTATTTATGGTTAATAATATATTATTATATTGATATTTTATATATAATATAATATATATATATATATATATATATATATATATATATATATATATTAATTATTTTATTTTTTTTTTTACGTTGAAGCCTATAGCGCCTGCAGGCTATTATCTTCCTTCCTTTGCGTAAAATAATAATAATTATGGAACACATCGAAATAGCACTTTGTTTTTTCCTAGTTTCGTTAATTTTTTCGTACTTCCATGTCTAAGAAATTGCTAACCTGAGTTATATTAAAGTAGCTAAAGTTTACTAAGTGTATGTAAAAGTAAAATGACACCATCGTTCTACATCAACACAATAATATGGTAAGTAAACAGCGCAGGATGATTCCCTTACAGAACACCACACTCGACTAGGAAAATAGATTAGGTGATAAGCTGAGCATCATCACTCTTATTATTATCACCATTACCACCATCATATCACCATTACCACCATCATATCACCATTATCACCTAGCTAACATTTCACTATTAACAAACATACTTACTATTTTCATTCCTTACTATTCAAACTATTACATATACTATTTGCAATATTTCAATACTATTCAAACATTTTACTATTAACAACATTTACTGGCAAAATATCTTTAATATATCTATGAGGCATGTGTTCTCTTCTTCATTGAGTGAATTAATGTTCTGCTATCGTTCTTCTATCTGTAT
>JACEEZ010003105.1:332500-337500 GCA_016584305.1 Chionoecetes opilio
TGTATAAATAGATAGGTAGATAGATAAATAAATAAACATAGACACTAATCCCAAACGAGCAGTGATGGTAATAATATAATGAGTATCGAACACTTCAATTGCGAAATACAGCCAAAAATTATCAGATGGATGGAGGATCGTCTCTGAAAACCACAAAGGATAATTTCACCTACCGTTGCCGTTACCCCAAAGCTGCAGGACCAAAAATGCCTTGCCATGCGCCGCCAATACAGCCGCTGCCTTGATTACAGCCCGCCAGGTAACAGCCCTATAGCCGAGCGCCTAATACCCGCCGCAATCTCCACACACGAGGGTACCGGCAGTTACGCGGGATGCGGATCCAGACATTCTACCCAACAGCTTATGGAAAGATACAACGACCCACAGGCTGCCTCCAAGCCCTTGCCACTCTGTTATCGGCACCAGATGCTTACACGAGGCAACGCTACCGACCACCATAACAAGGATTGGCGCGCCAGATGAGTTCACGGAGATATATATATATATATTATATATATATATATATATATATATATATATATATATATATATATATATATATATATATATATATATATATATATATATATTATATATAAAACGAAAGCTATAGACACGAAGATTACAAGACGCAAAAAATATATCAAAATTAAAAAGAAAACTAGACACGAATATTACAAGACTCAACAAATATATCAAAATCAAAATTAAAACTAGACACGAAGATTACAAAACGCATAAAATATATCAAAATTAAAACGAAAACTATACATGAATATTACAAGACTCAACAAATATATCAAAATCATTACGGAAACTAGACACGAAAATTACAAGACGCAAAAAATAAACCAAAATATGACAGTAACAAAGGCAGAAGCAAAACACCATTCCTATTGGTTACGAAATATTCTGGAGCCATTACAGTATAAGAGATGGAGCGGAATGGGACAGAACTATAGTCAGCGAGATGGAAAATACCAATATTCTATAAAATATTCACGGAAATCTCTACTTTCCCATCTCCTAATTCCATATAAATACTTATAAATACAGTCAAAGTTTTCTTGTAGTCGTTCTTGCCTCGATTATCCTTATCATGCCTCAGACTCAATATGTTTAGCAAATTATAGATTATCTCCCAGCAGTTAATTAGAAGTTTAGAGAAGTTAGAGCTTATTATTTATTAGAAGATATAAACCTAAGGAAGGAAGATAATATAGCCTATACAGGCGTTATAGGCTCAAACGTAAAAAAAAAAAAAAAAAAAAAGTTTGTACCGGCCTCTAATTCCAACATTCCTGTCCAACACCTTCGTTTGTCAGCCTCTGTTCAGGAAACTCTTGGAACTCTTCTCCAAGGCAACATTACTGCTGCGTATAATATCGATCCCCATGTCGAGGTTACCAGGCACGTCTTGCACACACACTAAACCCGCCACACAATAAATAAATGTCTTCAGAATGCTATTTCTGCGGTATGCTAAACACACACACACACACACACACACCCACACCCACCCACACCCACACCCACACACACACACACATACATACACATACACATACACCCACACCCACACCCCCCACACCACACACCACACACACACACACACACACACACACACACCACACACACACACACACACACACACACACACACACACACACACACACACACACACACACACACACACACCATAAAATTCAATTTAGAACGCACACGCAACAGGCAAATAATATGTTTGGATGTTTGGATAACACAAGGAAGTAGAGTTTTCCAGACAGCAGACTAGATGCCTGGAATGGACCAGAATAGGTGGTAGCGGCAAAAAATCTGCATCAATTTAAAAAAAAACTTGACAAATATAGATATGGAGACAAGAGCACACAAGTATAACTCAGGCCTTGTATGCTATAGCCAGGTAAATAAAACTTTGTAAATACACACATTAAGCCCACCAAGCTAGTAGATAACATCCTCCCCTGCCATTCAGTAAGTCGTAGGTTTGAGATTCACTCTAGCCTCTTAGGATTTTCACCAACAGAAGCAAGCAGTTACTGCCTTGAGCAACAGATGGGATGTGTGTGGTGTATGAGGTGCCAACCTTGCCCATAGGACGATGTCTATGAATTATATGCTCTTTCCGGGAAGGTAACAACAGGAAATTGTTTCCAGCGCATGATCAAGACCATGGGTGAATAAAATTCACACTCGCTTTATATATCTGTGTATATATATATATATATATATATATATATATATATATATATATATTATATATATATATATATATATATATATATTATATATATATATATACATACATATATATTATATATATATATATATATATATATATATTATATATATATATATATATATATATATATATATATATATATATGTCACCTTTTGAATGTTTTTATGTCTTATAACTAACGATGATTCATAGACAATCATGCTTTTTTGTCACATAAACCTGTAAGTGATATTTCACTCATATGTTATCTAATTTTTTTTAAACGGTCACGGGGAACATGTGTAGAGCAAAACAACACGTTCCTGCACCAAATACTTGCAATATATAAGCAGTCAATATCACGAAAGTATTCAAGAAAAAAATGGTCCCATTTTTTCCCGCGTCAGTTGGTTTCATTTGAGCGGGCAGGAGTGACAGCCGATCAATCTGGCAGCGCGGCGCCCCTCCATTACTAACGCGGCGCCAGCACCAACAAACACCACTGCTCTGGGGTTTAAATATACTTTTTATTGGTACACTCGTTTTAAATGTGTGATTATATTGCGACTGTGTTAGTATTTTTGTTTTATTTGAACTTATATAATAACCATCCGTATGTACTCCCACTTGAACTTTGCTGAATATTTTGTAAGTCGCAAGTAATAGCAAGTAGTAGCAAGTAAGTCGTACGTTTTGTAATATTGTGTGTAGGTTTATAATAATTTGTAACATTTTGTAATTTTGTAGTAAGAATATTTTGAATCGAGTTCCGAAGTAAGTGACTTTCCTTTTTTGTAATTTTGTAGTAAGTATATTTTGAGTTGTGTCCTGAAGTGAGTCCCGCACCAGGAGTGAGTTTCCTTTGAGGCGTTTATAACTCATGAGAGTGTTGAGTAACCGGAGAGGCAATACCCGCCCACGAGAGGCCCGCCGCGCGCCTCCCGCTCAGGTGGCTTGTGCTCCCTCCCCCCTGCCCTGCCTCTACTCGGACTGATGAAAATGTCAGGCCTTTGGTAACTCAACCTTGTGTCCTTTATACTCTCCAATCGTCCGCTGCCGACTAGAAAATCAAACAAAACTTTATTAGGCTACATGCCATTCTTTCTCTTCAATAATGTCTTCACTCTACTGGTGTTGTTTCTTAAGGTAACAAAAGTAACACTAAAGCCACAACATAGTAAAGGGGCAGACACAGTACAGACAACTCGCCTTCCTAGGATGAATCTCTACACATGCGTCGATGTGAGCCAGGAAATCTATGACGTGAATATATTTTCAAAGCGATACTTCATGTCTTGTGAGGAAATCCGATATAATAATGTCCCCACAGCAGAAGACATAATACAATTTTAATGTTTTCCTTTTCTTTTAACTTCTTCCTAGTTCTTCCTCCCTCCAATTGTCTATCTCCTCTAATGAATAAATGAATCAGAAGACATCATATGTGGCCGGCATAATCATGATACTACTATGACGACTACCTTCAGCAGGCACCACGAGTATCCTACAAACAGCATGTGCCGACGGTTGAATCACAGGAATCTGTCAGGTTGAGAGTGGTGGTGGTGGCAGTGGTGGTGGTAATGGTGATGGTGGTGATGGTTGTAAGTGATGATGGTGGTGGAAGAGGTTGTAATTGGTGATGGTGAAGCTTGTAAGTAGTAGTGGTGGTTGTGGTTTTAAATGGTAGTTGTTCTAAATGGTGGTGGTAGTGGTTGTAAATGTTAGTGTTGGTGGAGGTGGTGGTGGCGGTGGTGGTGGTGGAGGTGGTGGGTGATGGTGATGGTAATGGTAGTGGTGGTGGTGATGGTGGTGTGGTAGTGGTGGTGGTGTTGGCGGTGGTGGTGGTGGGTGATGGTGATGGTGATGGTGATGGTGGTGGTGGTGGTGGTGGTGGTGGTGGTGGTGTGGTGGTGGTGGTGGTGGCATGAAACCTCCCGCTGCAACCTGACCTCGGTGTCGCAGTCTGTGGTATGCAGAAAGTGGCATAAAACAACACAGTGTCCAAATGCATCTACCACAAAAGGTAATGCGAGAACAACGACAAGACAAAAACCCAGAACCATCCAAAAGTACAGACGAAAAATGTTACAGGCAGTTGTGAAATTATATATATATCTAAAAAAAAAAAAGATAAAGGAATCAAATTTTCAAGGAGGAACTCAAATTTCAGGGCAGAGTGACTCGCCCCACACCCTTGCCTGCCATGGGAAAATATATAGTTCCCGATGCACGCCCATGTGTGTGTGTGTGTGTGTGTGTGTGTGTCCTAAGGGGCCCTCTGAGGCTACACGAAGTCCTTATATAGAAATAAAACGACAGCTTCCTTCCCTCCTATTGATAAAACCTCCTACGACAACCTTCTGCCCAGGCGTCTCCCTCCTGCCGGCTGTCCTTTCACTTTACTTCAGTCCTCGCTCCCTTTACTCTCTTTCTCTGTCTCTGATTCTCTCTCTCCTCTCTCTCTCTCTTCTCTCTCCTCTCTCTCTCTCTCTCTCTCTCTCTCTCTCTCTCTCTCTCTCTCTCTCTCTCTCTCTCTCTCTCTCTCTCTCTCTCTCTCTCTCTCTCTCTCTCTCTCTCTGGCCTGTAAACTCTAATGAATATGTTTCTTGTATTATATCTTTAAGGCAAATAAACAATCAATCAATCAAATCTCTCTCTCTCTCTCTCTCTCTCTCTCTCTCTCTCTCTCTCTCTCCTCTCTCTCTCTCTCTCTCTCTCTCTCTCTCTCTCTCTCTCCTCTCTCTCTGCCTCTCGT
>JACEEZ010003105.1:342500-357500 GCA_016584305.1 Chionoecetes opilio
AGAGAGTGACGAAAAAATAGCAGACTGTCTGAGAAGTGACGAAAAAAATAGCAGACTGTCTGAGAGAGTGACGAAAAAATAGCAGACTGTCCTGAGAAGTGACGAAAAAATAGCAGACTGTCCTGAAAAGTGACGAAAAAAAAAAAAAAAAATAGCAGACTGTCCTGAGAGAGTGACGAAAAAATAGCAGACTGTCTGAGAGAGTGATCGAAAAATAGCAGACTGTCCTGAGAGAGTGACGAAAAAATAGCAGACTGTTCTGAGAGAGTGACGAAAAAATAGCAGACTGTCCTGAGAGAGTGACGAAAAAAATAGCAGACTGTCTGAGAGAGTGACGAAAAAATAGCAGACTGTCCTAGAGTTGACGAAAAATAGCAGACTGTTCTGAGAGAGTGACGAAAAAAATAGCAGACTGTCCTGAGAGAGTGACGAAAAAATAGCAGACTGTTCTGAGAGAGTGACGAAAAAATAGCAGACTGTCCTGAGAAAGTGACGAAAAAATAGCAGACTGTCCTGAGAGAGTGACGAAAAAATAGCAGACTGTCCTGAGAGAGTGACAAAAAATAGCAGACTGTTCTGAGAGAGTGATGCAAAAAATAGCAGACTGTTCTGAGAGAGTGACGAAAAAATAGCAGACTGTTCTGAGAGAGTGACGAAAAAATAGCAGACTGTTCTGAGAGAGTGACCAAAAAATAGCAGACTGTCCTGAGAGAGTGACGAAAAAATAGCAGACTGTTCTGAGAAAGTGACGAAAAAATAGCAGACTGTTCTGAGAGATTGACGACAAAATAGCAGACTGTTCTGAGAGAGTGACGAAAAAATAGCAGACTGTCCTGAGAGAGTGACGAAAAAATAGCAGACTGTTCTGAGAAAGTGACGAAAAAATAGCAGACTGTTCTGAGAAAGTGACGAAAAAAAAAATAGCAGACTGTCCTGAGAGAGTGACCAAAAAATAGCAGACTGTCCTGAGAGAGTGACGAAAAAATAGCAGACTGTTCTGAGAGAGTGACGAAAAAATAGCAGACTGTTCTGAGAGAGTGACGAAAAAATAGCAGACTGTTCTGAGAGAGTGACGAAAAAATAGCAGACTGTTCTGAGAAGTGACGAAAAAATAGCAGACTGTCCTGAGAGAGTGACGAAAAATAGCAGACTGTTCTGAGAGAGTGACGAAAAAATAGCAGACTGTTCCTGAGAGAGTGACGAAAAAATAGCAGACTGTTCTGGAAGTGACGAAAATAGCAGACTGTCTGAAGAGGACGAAAAATAGCAGACTGTCCTGAGAGAGTGACGAAAAAATAGCAGACTGTTCTGAGAGAGTGACGAAAAAATAGCAACTGTTTGAGAGCACGAAATAGCGACTGTTCTGAGAGAGTGACGAAAAAATAGCAGACTGTTCTGAGAGAGTGACGAAAAAATAGCAGACTGTTCTGAGAGAGTGACGAAAAAATAGCAGACTGTTCTGAGAGAGTGACGAAAAAATAGCAGACTGTTCTGAGAGAGTGACGAAAAAATAGCAGACTGTCCTGAGAGAGTGACGAAAAAATAGCAGACTGTTCTGAGAGAGTGACGAAAAAATAGCAGACTGTTCTGAGAGAGTGACGAAAAAATAGCAGACTGTCCTGAGAGAGTGACCAAAAAATAGCAGACTGTCCTGAGAGAGTGACGATAAAATAGCAGACTGTTCTGAGAGAGTGACGAAAAAATAGCAGACTGTCCTGAGAGTGTGACGAAAAAATAGCAGACTGTTCTGAGAAAGTGACGAAAAAATAGCAGACTGTTCTGAGAGAGTGACGAAAAAATAGCAGACTGTTCTGAGAGAGTGACGAAAAAATAGCAGACTGTTCTGAGAGAGTGACGAAAAAATAGCAGACTGTTCTGAGAGAGTGACGAAAAAATAACAGACTGTTCTGAGAGAGTGACGAAAAAATAGCAGAGTGTCCTGAGAGTGACAAAAAATAGCACTGTCCTGAGAGAGTGACGAAAAAATAGCAGACTGTTCTGAGAGAGTGACGAAAAAATAACAGACTGTTCTGAGAGAGTGACGAAAAAATAGCAGAGTGTCCTGAGAGTGACAAAAAATAGCAGACTGTTCTGAGAGAGTGACGAAAAAATAGCAGACTGTCCTGAAAGTGACGAAAAAATAGCAGACTGTTCTGTAGCCTGGTGAGCCGCGCCATCAGCCACATGGTAAAGGTAAAGGAAAGGAAAGGAAAGGTTGGGCCATACGCTAAGCTATGCGTGGCCTCGGTGCTCATCTCCGTCGCATTAGCCTTTGAGCCTGTGGTGAGTGACAACCCATTATCCCGGGACACAGGTCTAGCCACATGCAACACCGTGAATTGTGTTGAGTGAAGCCCATGTTGTACACACTAATGAATAAAACTTACAAGCGAATTTACGTAATACTGAGTGTGTTGCTGTATGGCGAAACATGTGTAAGTCAGCTGTATTTTATTTCTCGTGAAGTGTGTATATCTATCTACATACACGAAGAAACACTCTGGTCATTGGTTTGCAAACTATATGATGATGTCACGAGGGAAATAAAACAAAGAGTTGACAAAAATCGTGGCGTCGCAGGAAAGGCGGCCAAGAGTGACAGAATGGCCGCCAAAGAAAAAAAAACACGAGCTAAGAAAATAGAATGTACGCACCACGCCCTGTCTGACCCAAGAAGAGGGAACTAGTACAAGTAGAGGCAAAGGAATGCGGAAGGTATGAAGGCAAGACAAGAATAAAACTGGGAGAGCCTGAGGGAGGGAAGGCCGGGGTGGAGGGGAGGGTGGTGGGGGGCGAGAAGAAAAATCTGTCTTTCCCTGCAAGGACAAGGAGAGGAGGCGGCAAGACCCCCCTGACTCGGCCACTAAAGTGATGCCTTGTGGCGACGAGATGTTTGGCGACTTGAGAAAATACGAATAATTTCTTACCGGCGTTATTTTTTTGATGGACTTGATTTTTTGATGAATTCTTTTAGATGGACGCAATACGGTGTTGTTTTTCAATTATATTCTCTCTCAGCACCAGCGTCTCAAGATGCGTATAAAAACCATATAGGCGACAGTGTTTCCAGTCATGTTTATTATATTTTCTATCTAGAGCACAAAGAAGACAAGGAATTAAGATCCCAAATGAAATTGATGATAGAACAGTTGACAAGATTATATTAACTAAGGAGACGAAGTTGAAGAGGACCTATGAAGCGATACTAAGCGTCAAAGGTCACAAGAAGAAGAAGAAGCAGAAGAAGAAGAAGAAGAAGATCTAGGATACTATCAGCCTTTGAACTTATTACTGAGTTCTGCTGGACTGCACAGCCTACGATTCAAGAACAGTTTTTATGTTATGATCATCGCGCGTCCAGACGTTCAGAGGCAGAGTGAATGAGTAACAAGCATTCTATGATTTTTAGAACATTGAACCTCAGGTGAAAATATTCGGTCTTCGGAAAGGCATGACCCTAACAACACTCAAAGTACATTTTTTGCGGTTCCTATGACTGGACTTTCTACTTGACATATTTAGTTTCTTTACTACTTATGTATTTAACCACCTTGATATATCTCATCTCAATATAGGTCTATCTGTTCATCTGCAACCATTTTTCTACACAGTAAGTATCTCTCAAAATAAGAAAAATAAACGCAGAAAATCTAGAATCTGACAAAAATCTCACTCCACAAATCACATACACAATTATAACACACACTTCACATCGCAGTAATATAGGTAATTAAGAATGGTATAATATAGTGAGCTTACAGTGATAGTGAGATTATAAATAGTGATAGTTAAAGATATAATAGAGATAATAGTGATAGTTATAGGGAAATTACAGTGAGTGTGAGATTATAAATAGTGATAGTTAGAGGTATAATAGAGATAATAGAGATAGTAGAGATAGTTATAGTGAGATTATAAGCAAGTACGCGATAAACTGAGGACCTACCCATCTGACGATCCCCCGTGCCCTCTAACGCATGCCCTTGGTGTGTGTCCCTCTGTGGTGTGTGTCCTGCCCATGACCAACGCGGCGCCCTCGCATACCCAAACTGAGCATTCTCGGCCCTAATATGTTCACAGTAATTCGGGACGCCAGGTACATGGAGGAATGGCTACCTTGAGAACCATAAGAATGTAACGCTTTGCATGCCGGGAACAGGTGTGGCGGTGTGTTGGGATAAAATGGTCGTGTTTTTCCTGCTGGGCGGCGGGGGGGGGGAGGGGGGAGACTGGATTTCGGTATGTTCAGGATCCCATCGTGTAATATACGCGTTAATGTTTTTTTTATTGCTCTTATCTATGAACATTTTCTACTTTACATGCACAAAATCCGCCGTAAAAGTAATAATCTACGTAATTTATACTCCATAGGCAACATTACAGATTCATAAACAAACCAAATACGTGTTAATGTTCTTCTTTATGCTCTTATCTATGAACATTTTCTACTTTACATATCCAGGAAACAAAATTCGTCGTAAAAATAATGCTTTACTTTCAAAAGTTAATGATATATGTTTAATTGTTTTCCTTACTAAGCTTTAAACTGCAGTGTTTATATTATTATTTGAAAAACTTTGTCATAGCCTATTTCGAATGATCAGGAAACTTTATATTTTAAACTAATTCATACTCCATAGGCAATAATAAAGATTACTAAACAAACCCAAGGAACCACAGGAAAAGGAGTTAATTTTCAGGGGGCGTACCTTTCGTTTTTCTATTCCCTCAAGGTCCTTTTTACATAAGAACATAAGAACATAAGAAAATCATCAATCAATCATCATTTTTATCAGGCGTTGTGGCGTGTATCAATGGCAATATTTCTAAACAAACCACACGATATACATGTAAAGGAGTTAAATTTTCTTGGGCACCTTTAGTTTTTCTATTTTTTTCAATGTCTTTTCCATCGTGTGTTGTGGTGCGTATCAATGGCACACTGTCTCGTCCATACTAAAGCAGCAAGAGTGAGCAGCACCGCCATTCAGAAGTGGGCCACAGAAGGGTGCGAGGTGCCTCCGTGACCCTCAGTGCCCCCTCGTGGCCACCCCAAGGCGCCGCACCTCACGTAGGGGAGCTTCAAGGCCCCTCTGAAGGTCAAATGTGATGTAATATTCAAGTGTATAGATAGGGTGGTGATGGAGGAGGGGTGTGTGTGTGTGTGTGTGTGTGTGTGTGTGTGTGTGTGTGTGTGTGTGTGTGTGTGTGTGTGTGTGTGTGTGTGTGTGTAACTACCAGACAAGGAAAGTGTTCAAGACGTCTTCATCAAACTGCTACACGTTGTTCCACACCCAAAACGGAGGTGAGGAAGTCGTCACCTTGCCCCTCTTACCACAGCCTCTTAAGTGCTGTTTCCATGAATATATTTACAAAACATATTTACTAAACACATTTACTGTGCACTAATTATTCATTGCGAAAGTAAACACGCCGACAAGAGTACATTTAGAACCTTCCTGCACTCCGGGATCGCTTATAATAGAACTCGTTGGAAATAATCTCAGTATTGTAATATATAAAGAGGCTAATACAAAAATATCAATATCTATATCTCTCAGGTTTTGGCAAGCGAGCGGCAGCCATCTCGGGCCAGCGGGTTCGGGTTCGATGGATTATTTTTGCGTTCTAAACCTGACAAAAACCAAATGTACAGCGAAGCATTATATTTTCAGCATCTCCACCATTAACTATTTACTATTACTACTATTACTATACTACTATTTGAACTACTACTATTTATTTATACTACTTATTATACTACTACTTTATATACTATTTATATTTATACTACTATTCTATTTAACTAGTATTATAAATGATCACACTAATTACTTTTCTCCGCCGATCCATCCCGCCATCCTGAGCTTGGCTGAATCGGGAGTGTGATTTGCCGGTATGCATCAATATGACCGAATTTACTGACTTCTGCTACATAGATATAAAAAAAAGACTGATCTATCATAAGATTTTAGGTCTTAACCCCCTTGAGTCCCAGAACGTAATTTCCATTCTAATTCGGCTACCATTAGACTACTTTAATAAATGTAAGCAATAATCTATATATATGACCTATTTAGTTAGGATCCTTGTCCACTAGCTAATTTAGTATAGACTACTAAGTTATTTTTCGTGATTTTATGGTTAACAGACGATTTTATATAGCAAAGGAAAGATCTGGGAGTGAATGGGTTAAACTAAATGACTTATCCTATACTGCAGGGCTATTCAATGAGTCTAGGAGTAGGGTCGGATAATAAAGCTAAAATTGATAGAAAGGCCTTATATTTATTTCACCTACATTTTTTTTCCTCAATACATCCATTCATAGAACGAAACAAGAAATTCATCACATGTTTCATTCAGCTAATCAAATACAATAAAAATAAAAATAGCATATAATAGTATAATAGTATAAAATAGAATAGTATCAAATAAAAATAGATAAATAGTAATCAGATAAATAGATAAATAGATAAATAGTAGATAGATAAATAGATAGTTAGATAGATAGATAGATATAGATAGATAAATAGTATCAAATAAAAAATAATCAAAACAGGTTGTATATACTGATCACTGAACTCCTGTGTCTGTCTATCTGATCCTTACTTTGATTTGAGTATTTCAGATTTTATTACTTAATCCATCCATTTACTAATATTTTTTTTCCAGACTTTATATTTATAAGGTCTATTTCTTCTTGCATACCCTGATTACCGGAAAATTACCACGCTTGTTCCATACAATATAAGTTGATGAAAAAAAAAAAAAATCAGCCTCTACAACACTTTCAATCCACACACATAATGCAATATTCTTTCTAAAATGCTCGATATTCCTGCATTGTCTACTATAGTTACTGAAACGAGTTGGAGTCTTGAGGTTAGTCTGTTCCACGTAGGATAGAAGCTAAGGAATATTCCCAGAGATGATTTACCGAACACAGACCTTCGCAATACACTTAGTTCCTATATAGCAATTGTGTGTTAGATGAAAACATATACTTACACATCTCTCTCTCTCTCTCTCTCTCTCTCTCTCTCTCTCTCTCTCTCTCTCTCTCTCTCTCTCTCTCTCTCTCTCTCTCTCTCTCTCTCTCTCTCTCTCTCTCTCTCTCTCTCTCTCTGTTATCTAGATATATGTTCTTCTTTTGATTCTTTACTTAAGCAATTGCTCCAGTGGTGTTCCCTTGGATCATCCTGATGATGATTATAGTGATGAAGTTGAGCATAAGGTTGATAAAGATAGTGATACATGTAATCTGACAGTGAGCGTCTCGATAAGGTAGAAATATATTTGCAACAATTACTATGAATGCAAAGTCTGGTGCATATAAGTTAATAAAATCAACAGGTAGATAAAGAAGATAACGTTAAAAGATATACGGATACAGTAGACAAATAAGGTACGGTAAATTTATTTAGTACGAATGTTAGCCCTCCGTGAACCCTCCTTCCTACTCCATATACCCATGTTTCAAGCGATTCATTGAGACAAAATGTATGCTCAGTTTGCGTATGTGAGAGGAATATAAATAATTGATATGAGCTATTTCCCATGTACGATTTTTTTATATACAACAAAACAAAAGGACACAAATTTATCCACTTGTTTGTTATTATTTTTCAGAGCAGCGATTACATTTCTTTTTTATTCTTCAAGTTTCAAGTTATACCTCATGATCTGTCACGTTACAGTTTGAAGCAAATGATTATCTGATTGATTGAAGTTAAAAAGATTAAATAAATTATATGAATAGATATATGAAATAAGAATAAGTGAAGAGGAACTGCCACGTGTATTCTTGTTCACTTAAAAAAAGGAGTTTTCTTCTGTATACAGTAAAGATATCAGAAGAGTAAAACCCTCCGCTTCAGTTCTTCGAAAAGAGAAAGACGCGAAGAAGTGTTGCGTGAGTCAGCCTCGAGTGTGTGATGGAATGCCTGAAGGAGAAAGTCTTCAGGTGTTCCTTAGGCAAATGGCGTTAGCATTAATGTAAAAAATATGAGTGTTACACCAATATTTGATGGTATTTGGATAAACAAAAAGTGAAATGACAAACTTATATCTTGACTAAATAATCAACATTTGAAATCTAGAATCAATAGTTTCCCTGTAATCATAGAAAAATAAATAAGGTCAATGAGGAGTAATTATTTAGATCTTTAACAGAAAATAGACGGTCGTTGATTGAAATCCCTAGTGATAGAAGAGATGCCTTTTATGACTAATTAGATACTGCGACATATTGTGACATAATGCAAAAGGTGAACTGGACATCTTTCGTATCCCTCTATCTCATGCTCAACCCTGTTACTCTAGTTGGTGGTGAGTCTAATCTCTTCAGCATGAGGTGAGGTTTGTGGATGAAAGCAATCCAAGCAATTTTCGACATTTATTAACTTCCTTATACCATCTTATTCTAATTTCCTTTCTTCTCTTACTTATTCCTTCGTTATTCTGCTTCATTCTGCTTTCATTATTTGACTTTCATCCCTATTGACTGATACGACACATCACACAACATCACAGAAAGACGCATGGGGCCGGACAGCACAGCGGACGCCGAGGGTTCATGGCAACGTCTCTAAATACCAACCAATTATCAAAACGTCGCATAACTCCACCATAAATGAGCAGGGAAGTTGTTACATCACCAACTAACATCTCGGAGGACATTTTCCACACTAAGGCTGGGCTGAGGACTCTTAGGTTCAAGTGGATACAAAAAAAACACACGAAGGAATCTCAAAGGCCAAAGAGAAGTAAAAAAACAACACGAAGGAATCTCAAAGGTCAAAGCGATGTCAAAAAAACAAAACACGAAGGAATCTCAAAGGTCAAAGAGAAGTAAAAAAAAAACAACAACGAAGGAATCTCAAAGGTCAAAGCGATGTCAAAAAATCAAAACACGAAGGAATCTCAATGGTAAATGCCAGGTAAAAAAAAAAATAGCACGAAATAATCTCAAAGGTCAAAGCCAGGTCAAAAAACAAAACACGAAGGAATCTCAAAGGTCAATGCGAGGCCAAAGTTAGCAGGAAGCAAATATGTGGAGGCTGGGATATTACAACAGAAAACAGGCCGTGAGTGTGTTGTCTAGACTGTCATTCAAGGCGGGAGGAAACGATGTATAAAAACAAGCGAGCGTTCTTTCCTTCAAGCGACATGTCAGACTTCCAGGTAATCTAAACAATTGCGTACCTGTGACCCTTGCATATTATAGACATATCACCGTTGATCGTCACCTGCTCGACAGTCTCTGGTAAACTTTAAAAAATATGACGAGAAAACAAATATTTCCTTTCACCAGTAATATTGTGAGAAAACAAATATTTCCTTTCACCAGTAATATTGTGAGAAAACAAATATTTCCTTTCACCAGTAATATTGTGAGAAAACAAATATTTCCTCTCACCAGTAATATTGTGAGAAAACAAATATCTCCTTTCACCAGTAATATGACGAGAAAACAAATATTTCCTTGCACCAGTAATGTCACGAGAAAACAAATATTTCCTTTCACCAGTAATATCACGAGAAAACAAATATTTCCTTGCATCAGTAATATCACGAGAAAACAAATATTTTCTTTCACCAGTAATATCACGAGAAAGCAAATATTTCCTTTCACCAGTAATATCACGAGAAAACAAATATTTCCTTTCACCAGTAATATCACGAGAAAACAAATATTTCCTTGCACCAGTAATGTCACGAGAAAACAAATATTTCCTTTCACCAGTAATATCACGAGAAAACAAATATTTCCTTTCACCAGTAATATCACGAGAAAACAAATATTTTCTTTCACCAGTAATATCACGAGAAAACAAATATTTTCTTGCACCAGTAATGTCACGAGAAAACAAATATTTCCTTGCACCAGTAATATCACGAGAAAACAAATATCTCCTTTCACCAGTAATATGACGAGAAAACAAATATTTCCTTGCACCAGTAATATCACGAGAAAACAAACATCTCCTTTCACCAGTAATATGACGAGAAAACAAATATTTCCTTGCACCAGTAATGTCACGTGAAAACAAATATCTCCTTTCACCAGTAATATCACGAGAAAACAAATATTTCCTTGCACCAGTAATATCACGAGAAAACAAATATCTCCTTTCACCAGTAATATGACGAGAAAACAAATATTTTCTTTCACCAGTAATATCACGAGAAAACAAATATTTCCTTGCAGCAGTAATGTCACGAGAAAACAAATATTTCCTTTCACCAGTAATGTCACGAGAAAACAAATATTTCCTTTCACCAGTTTAGGTCTCGGCATATCCACTTTTTTGACCTGCAACCATCGCTGCAAAAATATAGATTCGACACAGTTGTCCTTGACTCAGGTATGAGGATGAGTCACGGCACGGTTGGGCATCACCTACACATGAGAGCACGCGGGCGGCAACGTGTGACAAGATGCTGGCTGTCAAAACAATCAGGGAAAGAAAAATGTGTAGTGTGGAAACTGAAACGAACAGTCAGTCAAAAAGCCTTGATATTCAACCCATGCACATATATTTCTTCAGTAAAAAGAATAAAAAATAGACTTGAATAATTACCATCGAACAGGAAAGACAAATAAGTATAAAGTATGTGAGTACCTGTCAAGTATAAAGTATGTAAGTAAAATAAGTGGGAACAATCAGTCACAAATCCCTTGATAGTCTGTTAGTGCACTTATATTTCTTCAGTAAAAATAAAAAATTAAAAACTTGAATATTTACTATTATACAGAAAAGACAAATAAGTACAGAGTAACATGATATGATGTTTTAGAGCTATTATCAGATCGTTGAAAGATCATTGGACCGTTATACTAGATATATAAAAGCTAGTTAATTGTTTGTTAGTTCCTTATTCTGCTTTCTTATTCTGCCTTCGTTATTCTGCTTTCTTATTCTGCCTTCCTTATTCTGCTTTCTTATTCTCCCTTCCTTATTCTGCTTTCTTATTCTGCTTCCTTATTCTGCCTTCCTTATTCTGCTTTCTTATTCTGCTTTCTTATTCTGCCTTCCTTGTTCTGCTTTCTTATTCTGCTTTCTTATTCTGCTTTCTTATTCTGCCTTCCTTATTCTGCTTTCTTATTCTGCTTTCTTATTCTGCTTTCTTATTCTGCCTTCCTTATTCTGCTTTATTATTCTGCCTTCCTTATTCTGCCTTCCTTATTCTGCTTTCTTATTCTGCCTTCCTTATTCTACCTTCCTTATTCTGCTTTCTTATTCTCCCTTCCTTATTCTGCTTTCTTATTCTGCCTTCGTTATTCTGCTTTCTTATTCTGCCTTCCTTATTCTGCTTTCTTATTCTGCCTTCCTTATTCTGCCTTCCTTATTCTGCTTTCTTATTCTGCCTTCGTTATTCTGCTTTCTTATTCTGCTTTCTTATTCTACCTTCCTTGTTCTGCTTTCTTATTCTGCTTTCTTATTCTGCTTTCTTATTCTGCCTTCCTTATTCTGCTTTCTTATTCTGCCTTCCTTATTATGCTTTCTTATTCTCCCTTCCTTATTCTGCTTTCTTATTCTGCCTTCCTTATTCTGCCTTCCTTATTCTGCTTTCTTATTCTGCCTTCCTTATTCTGCCTTCCTTATTCTGCTTTCTTATTCTGCCTTCCTTATTCTGCTTTCTTATTCTCCCTTCCTTATTCTGCTTTCTTATTCTACCTTCGTTATTCTGCTTTCTTATTCTGCTTTCTTATTCTGCCTTCCTTATTCTGCTTTCTTATTCTGCCTTCGTTATTCTGCTTTCCTTATTCTACTTTCTTATTCTGCTTCATTCTGCTTTCCTTATTATGCTTTCTTATTCTGCTTCATTCTGCTTTCCTTATTCTGCTTTCTTATTCTGCCTTCGTTATTTTGCTTTCATTGTTTCCTTCATCCCTATTGACTGATACGACACCTTGGTGAGGCAAAAGACACAAGACACCATGACGACATGACGTGAGCGCCACAATAAGATGGTCCAATGAGGGTGACACACACACACACACACACACACACACACACACACACACACGCAGACTAATCCATGCTGCAGTGTTTACGAGATGCACGAAATTAGCATTAACCCTTCACACCCAGATCTTTCCTATGCTATAAAAAAAATGTATGTTTTCGAGCTATAAAATTACGAAAAGTAACTAAATATACCAAATTAGTTAGTCGACAAGGATATTAAACAGGTTATCTATTATATATTTTTTATTCACTAAAAATCGTCAAATGGTACCCAAATTACAATGGAAATTATGTTTTGGGTCACAAGGGGTTAATATCTCTCTGACTAAAGTGAGCCCGTAGACTGTGCCTCCCTCTATGAATCGCAGAGCTGCCATATGGAACCAACAAAAACTAGTACTTAGAAGTTTTAGACTAATTACGTGTGTCAGGATTTTTACATAACACGGGTGAAGGTATTAGTGTATATATTGCCGATAAAGCGTGTGACTCAAAGGTTCAAGTGGATACAAAAAAATACAAAACACGAAGGAATCTCAAAGGTCAAAACGTCCCAGAGGATTAGGGCGCGAAAGAATCCACTGAAGATGAAATGATTGACCTGTGCAAAGAGTGGGTGGCTCGTGTGGGTGGCAAACTGTAATAGAGCAGAGGAGTAATGGGGGACAACTATACCTCAAATAACCCAAAAAAGCTAAAATAACCTAAAATAAACCTCCAATAACCTACAATGAACCTCAAATAACCTGAAATAACCTAAACTAAACCTAAAATAAACGAAAATAACCAAATGTCTAATCTTAAGAACTTCCAAATGATAATGATACTGCAGATATCATACAATTAAAAATTGAAAGGGGAGAGATAACAGAAAGTATCCTTAAGTCAGATTCTGTGGTATTATCTTAGGCAGGGATGCTTTTCCAATTGTATTTAAATTATAGCTGCTTCTGACAACATTACTCTTATTCTACTCAATATTACTCTTATTTTACTCTTAATTACTTTTATTACTATACTATTTTACTCTATTATTTACTAACTATTACTCCGATATTTTTTTTACATTATAAGGGACTGACCAAGGACAAAAACAAAAAGTAACAAAAATCCCACTAGCTGCCACAATCGCATAAAGAAGCAGCAAGACATATCATAAACTATAGTGTCAAACAGGATGATATATATATTTTTTTAACCTATGCGGTATACAGTGTGTCTCGTCCTAACATTATCTGAGAGGTCCTAGGCAGTGTTTTTGTTGCCTGTAGAAATAAATGCTGATGCTTAACCCCTTCACGCCCAGATCTTTCCTTTGCTATAAAAAATCGTATGTTGTCGAGCCATAAAATTACGAAAAGTAACTAAATAAACCAAATTAGCTAGTGGACAAGGATATTAAACAGGTCATATCTATATAATATTGCTTATATTAATTAAAAATCATCTAATGGTGGTCAAATTACAATGGAAATTACGTTATGGACCTCAAGGGGGATAAGGATGCTGAATAGACCAGATCCTGACGCGGCGGGAGGCTGAGGCGAGATGGTTGTCCTCAGGCCGCCCTACAGGAGAGTCTCGCCTTTAGACGTTCCCCAAGAAATATATAAAAATCCTATGTACAAGATTTTCTCAGATCAAGACCGAGACCAAAATATGTAAACAACAGATAACGCAAAGGGATAAAGAAAGGAATAGCGGTAAGTAGAGAGGAATATTTAAGTGTTGTGGGTGATTATAAGTGTTTGTTGAAGTGTTAATGTATTTGTCCACGAATTATATTTTTTACTTATCCTACGAGAGTGACAGCATTCCGCAACATTATGGAAGGTCTTTATAAGCGTTGAATTATTACAGACGCATACACAGAATTATCAAATGTGACTCTTCTGATTTTTTTCATTCTTTTAACAATTCTATACCTTTCTATTCCTTTTATTTTTGCCTTTTATATGTTTACAAGATTATACGAAGGAAAAAGCTCGTTCCGATGTAGGTACTGACATGCTAGAAGAATAGCTATAGATTACTGATTTATTATCTTGCTATTTATATCTTCATTAAATTTTATCTATGGTATTTTATACGAAACTGGGACACATCAACGAGTCAAAACATAAATAATTAAATTAAATAAATGAAAAAGAAACCGATAAAATGAACCTACTAATTAGCTCTCCATAAAAGGAAAACGCTATAATCAATCAATATGTTAAAGAAAAGAAAAATATAGAACGTTATAAGTTTACTTTTGAAAGGCACGAAGGAGACGAAATGATAGTTAAATATGATAATACTAAGGTCAGTGTCAGCGCAGCAGTCTTTTTATATTCACTTATTACAGTTATTTTTGTTATTTTTTGTTATTTTGATATTTGTTACTCCTTGCTTTTTATTCTTTGTTATATTTTATGATGTAAGGACGTGAAGAGCGGAATCCAGCGGACGTGGCGCCATCTTCAGCGTCGCACGTAACATGATACATAGAACACCTTGGCTACAGATACGAAACATAGATATATAGATAGATACATATATATATATATATATATATATATATATATATATATATATATATATATATATATATATAGATAGATAGATAGATAGATAGACATAGATGAATAGATAGATAGATACATAGATAGACACGACACATAAAATAGTTTAGACATATTTGACGGGCAGTCGTGGCTTCAGGCTGAGTTGTGTATGTAGAGAGCCTTACGACCACAAGCATAGTATAAAGGAAGACAAAGGCAAAATAAACGTTGAATTAGAGAATAATGGCTAAGAAACAATGTATATACGACACACAGAGGAAAGAAAATACAAATAAACTTGGAGTTAGTGAATAATGGGTATTATTCCAGATGAACACCGACTTCACTTTGGTGGACGAAACTATTTTCTTCTGGTGAGTTTCGATGTGCTTTGAATTAATCTATCAACTGTTTCTGTCGCAAATCTTTTTTTTTTTTAGGTAATGGTTATGTTATGTTAGGTTTGGTATAGATTA
>JACEEZ010003105.1:365000-377500 GCA_016584305.1 Chionoecetes opilio
TCTCTCTCTCTCTCTCTCTCTCTCTCTCTCTCTCTCTCTCTCTCCTCTCTCTCTCTGTCCCTCGTCTTCTTTCTCTCATCTCTCAAAGCATCTCTCTCATCTTCTCTCTCTCACTCATGAGATCCTCGTTTAGTCTCCAAGTCAGCACAAAAAACTGAATTTACAGCTCAACTCATGAACTGTAAAGCCACAAGTCCGCCAGAAGTTACTGAGTCTTCCACTGATTTTCACCAATCAAACTAGTCACTAAATACTAGATTTTGTATTTGTAAATTCAACCTGATAAGCTTTCTCAAATGCTGGTGTTTTGATGATCATAATGGAGGCTAATGTTATCTAAATAATTGGGTATTTTTTCGTATATGTAAACATGAGCTGGATTGCTTTTGGTGGTGATGGTGTGGTGTGGTGGTGGTGGTGGTGGTGTGGTGTGGTGTGGTGTGGTGGTGGTGGTGGTGGTGGTGTGGTGTGGTGTGGTGTGGTGGGGATGGTGTGGTGTGGTGGTGATGGTGTGGTGTGGTGGTGGTGGTGGTGGTGGTGGTGGTGGTGTGGTGTGGTGTGGTGGTGGTGTGGTGTGGTGTGGTGTGGTGGTGGTGGTGGTGTGGTGGTGTGGTGTGGTGGTGGTGTGGTGTGGTGTGGTGGTGGTGTGGTGTAGTGGTGGTGTGGTGTGGTGTAGTGGTGGTGTGGTGTGGTGGTGGTGGAGTTTTGGGAATGGGATGGGTGGAGGAGTGGGTAGTACGTGATTTCATACACACATACAAACATACACACATGTACATTTTTTTCTCCTCCTGGCTACACAAATACAAATAGAGCAATTTTAATCAACAACTCAGAATCACACAAAAGAATCTGATATGTAGGCAACCTCACCCTCAGACACAAGAACAGGACTGTATTAATCATTAAGGCATGTAGTTCCTTTACCTATGGACCAGGCACAACATGTCCTAATCAATTTTGTTTTGTTTTATGATATAATTTCTGTACCTTAAATTAATATCCTCTTCTGTATTTTCGTTATCGTTTTTCGTTATCTTGGTGTTGTGCAGTAATTAATTAAACTTTTTTCAGTGTAAGTCCTTGAGCCCCAAAGTATTATATTATTCCATGACACAATACTTTTTCCCCATTCCTATATTCCTGTTTTTTTCTCTCTCCATGAAGAGAAAGAAGTCTCTCATACTTTGGTAAATTCATTGATAACTTTTTTTTGTTCCCGTTTATAAGAATCAGTCAGATAATCAGATGTATCAGTTCACCTCTATTTTTTTTTCTAATTGTCAAGCTTTCAATATTACAGATTCTTAGATTAAATATATATATTTTTGTGTATGTGTGCTCATCATTTAATATTTTTTTCCCGCTTATGAGAATCAGTCAGACGTAATCAGATGTATTAGTTCGCCTCCATTTTTTTTTCTAACTTTCAAGCTTTCAATATTACAAACTCCTAAAGTACATAATTTTGTGTGTGTGTGTGTGCGTGTGTGCTCATCATTTTCATTCTTTGGTGTTACAAATCAGAATTTGTAACACCAAACAAATTTGTAACAAACACTCAGAATAAAACATTTCGCGATACCTCTTGCATAAGTCAACTAAGTTTAGCCTGTAGAGTGTAGACCCCTCTACATCTTACTTTGTTCTGCACACTTTCCCAACCAATATCTGACTGCCTTGTCATTCAGCACGCAGACGATACTCAGACGATTTAATCACACCAGGAACAGAAAATATTAGTGATCTTATTCGTATATCGGGAGAAGAAACTTTAGCAAAAGGAAAAATGTTCTTTCAATAGGAATGAATTAATGTTTAGCACAGCAAAGACTCAGTGTATGTTTGCTGGAACCAGGAATTCACATCAAAGAGTTCAAGAGATACCCGGAGATATATCTTGATTCTCATGACTTTAGAAGCACATATATACAATTTGAGTGGTAATGTTTTGAGCACTATAATTTTCATAATTCGGATTAAAGAAAATTCCAATCATAAAGCAATGATAGCAGCCTAATTAACGCTCGTCTTTTGCATAATAAAATGACGTTATAAAGATATGGGACACAGCAAACAAAACACACACAACCTATACCAAGTTTTTAACATTTTTCTGCAAAGCTGCACCAGGCGGCGGTGCTAAGCATGACCACGCTACACCTTTCCTGAGAGAACTTGGTTGGTTGAAACTGAACAGAAAATACAAGTATGAGTTAGGAATAATGGTATGTAATATATCATTGAAGGAACGGCTCCCAATGACTTGTTCTCAGTGCCCTCAGTGGGGATGTGTGCACTGTTCCTACCAGACAACACCACCAATTGTATGTTCCTACAGCCGACAAAGGTACTGGGTGGGACAAGACCCATTCTAAGCGGAATCAAAACTTTGCAATAGTTTCCCTTCCAACATTTAATGCGCAGAGTCCATTTTGCCTTCTAAGAAACAATTATATCGATATCTTTAAAATGAGCACTTTAATAGATAGTTCAGTATAAAAGTCATTGTTCTATGTCAATTATATTTACTGTTATTATTATAAGGTCACGTATCCTAAGCGTATTGATATGTATGTTTCTAACTTCATATATGACTTTTGATTTAACTGCTATTTAAAATGGCTCATAGATCGAAGCTTTTCATTACATTTTAATATATGTTATTTTATAGGTTATTTTATGTGACTCAAGGCTGCTGTCATTTAGCTACGATAAGTGTATCAATAGTAGACCTTTAATTCTAGGTAGTTTTTATTATTCGTGTGTCTTACTGTCTCATTTTAGTTTCTTTTAATGTATTTTGTATATACATATATGTTAATGACAGAAGAACCATGCTAACCCCTTCACGCCCAGATCTTTCCTTTGCTATAAAAAAAAATGTATGTTGTTG
This sequence comes from Chionoecetes opilio, assembly GCA_016584305.1. Lineage (NCBI taxonomy): Eukaryota > Metazoa > Arthropoda > Malacostraca > Decapoda > Majidae > Chionoecetes > Chionoecetes opilio. Next base: position 367,897 of record JACEEZ010003105.1, read on the forward strand.
AGCCATAGAATTAAGAAAAGTCCCTTAACATATCAAATTAGATAGTCGACAATGATACTAAACAAATCATATCTATAAAATATTGCTTATATTGACTAAAATCACCTAATGGCACCCAAATTACAATGGAAATTACGTTCTGGGCCTCAAAGGGTTAACAAGAAAATTTGTATCTGATTCTGATCTTGATTCTAATGCTGCATCACGTCCAGAAGTTTCGTCTTGTCCTTCACGCCATCTTCTCCTCATCCAGCCTGTGAGTCCATCTGCTATCTTCTATTCTAGCTTTGGATGTTTTTATTAGTACATAATTTAATGAAACTATGAAACTATCAATTAAATTTCTTGTCTTCGTTTATTTCTTTGTCTTTGTCATGATTACTTCCAGTCCTAACCTCATGTATATATCATGTATATAGGATACATATAGGATAGGATAACCTCATGTATATAGGATACATATATATCCTTACTCCTTTGCGTCTAAACATAATATACATCTCTTCCGTAAATTAATCTATTCTTAGGCTGTTTTTTTAATGCATGATATTTTCAAATGTATACTTGAAAGCCTTGCAGGGCTGTTTGAACATGTTGAATATATAGTGAGTTAATGTCATGGTGATCAGGTTTTTTTTTCTGACCTCTTAAACAAATGGCAATTCATTTTTGTACCTTTTTATTAATTTCATGGCTGTGTAGTGTAAGGCTGTGCTTTTCTAGTTGTTATTGATTTTCTACTACTAAATTGTGTCACCTACTGAGAGCATTTATGGTCAGACACGGGTGTTTGAAGACTATGATTATGAAAAAAAAAAATCACACTCTTTGTTTTATCTCTACATTCCATAACTGCAACGCTTATATATATATATATATATATATATATATATATATATATATATATATATATATATATATATATATATATATATATATATATATATATATATATATATATATATATATATATATATATATATATATATTATATATAATATATATATATATATATATATATATATATATATATATATATATATATGTATATATATTATATATACGGTATTAATTACGAGACACCGAGGTAATTGTATTATTAATGATTATTCATTCGTATTACAACCGAAGCCAAATATTTATGTGTATTTTTACCAATATTCAAAATGTGACGAATCTCCAATTAGATGTAACAGATGTTGTTATGAGCCTGTCTGTTGATCTGTCTATGAGTTGTCTATGTGCAAAGATTCACTACTCCCTAGACTAAACAAATCATTTAATCGTACAGTGATGGAAGATGGTCACAATTATTATTATGCTCTTATGGAAAAATAATTAAATTAAACTTTTATGGTAAAACCCAGAAAAATTCTGAAAAGTCTTGTCGGTAGGGTGTTTGGAGCTAAAAAAAATGACTGAAGTGCGTGAGAATCTGAGGAAAAATTGATCTTGTGTGCTGTTGGCAAGCGTGGAAACAGTGTTATGCGTCCTGAGGGAGACAGGGAGATGAAGGCTTGCTGGCACCACTACAGGGCGTCAGCAGCCGTGGTATAGAGGGGCGGCCTGCATGGATGGCTGACGGTGGCTCCTGACTCCGTGTGTGAGGGTCAGGAGGCGCGGCAAAAGTTTCGTTGCAGAAGTCGGTGATATGTTGTGAGTCACTTCCGGGAACACAAAAAGAAGTGGTGCGCGGGGAACGTATTCACCTCAACGGAGCCAGATAACGTGTTCGATCAGGTGGGGAAGCCAGCAAAAACTAACAGAATTTTGTTGAAAAAAGAAAAAAAATAATCTACATTTCTTTATTTATGTACAACCTATCGAAATGTTTGTCTATCCACCAATCTATCTATCTATTTATCTATCTATATATTTATATATCTATCTAACTACCAATCTATCTATCTATCTATGTACAGTTTAGGTTTATTTAGGTTGTTTTAGGTTATTTCAGGTTACTTTAAGTCTATTTTAGGTTATTTTAGGTATTATTACGTTATCTTAGGTTTATTTTAGGTTAGATTAGGTTATATTTGGTTAGGTTAGGTTATTTTAGGTTAGGTTAAAATACTATCTATATGAAGGGAGATAGATGACAGACTACTGCAATCGTATCGTTTCTCGTGCGGTGTTCTGAATTTTTGTATGGCTCTTTAATGAGATGACTACTGATGTGTGTATGATTCTGCGACAATATTTCCTTGTATCTCAAAATTTTAAAGTGTTATATATAGTCATTGTTTTTTTTTTCGCAGACTGATACACAAACTGCTAATACGTAGTTTTATAAACCCAGAACATACATGGACCATCAGTGAGCTCAGTAATGTTTTAACTTTAAGAATCATCATCGTTATCATCGTTATCATCGTTATTATGGTGTTTATCACGTTATCATCATCGCCTTCTTCATGACCTTCGTAGTCGTCAACATTCATCATCCCTCTACCTCCTTCTCCTGATCTCCACAACCACCATCACCACACAAACAGTAGAAGCAGCAACAGGAGGACCAACAACAGTAACAACAACAACAGCATTAACAACACCACACAAACAGCAGAAGCAGGAACAGGAGGAAGAATAACAACAACAACAACAACAACAGCATTAACAACAACAACCACCACCACCACCACCGCCGCCAGCCAGCCTCTCGCTACACACGCACACACACACACACGCACGCGGCCTTTCCCTCCCTGCCTTCCCCGGTGGCGGTGGTGGTGGCGGGAGAGGAGCAGTAGGAGGAGGAGGAGGAGGAGGAGGAGAAGGGGGGAACATCCAGGCTCGAGGGGGCGGCGGCCATTTTCTGTATCGGGGAGCAGTGAGGCAGGCGGAGGGAGGGAGGGAGGGAGGGAGGCAGGGAGGGAAGAGGGATGGAGGCAGGTATACACAGAGGGAGAAAGAGGAGGGGCTGGAAGGGAAGGGTTAGGGTGGGGAGAGGGGAGTGGGGGGGAGGGGGGGCGGGGAGAGTAGCCGTGGAATGTGTGACCGTGGGTTCCGGGTGGAGGTGGGGGAGGTGGTGGGTTAGGGAGGTGGGTAGGAGGGTAGAGGTAGGTAGGAGGTAGGTTATAGGTAGGTAAGGGGCGGCCCGCGGACAATGGTCATCCCCATCACTGGCTAAACGACTCACAACGACATGGTTGCAGCGTTATATCTCAACGGGAGGATTTCGATGCCCTCGTCACCACACGCTTCCTCCTCCTCCCTCCTCCTCCTCCTCCTCCTCCTCCTGCCTTCCTCTCCTCTCCTCTAAATCTGGAAACGCTTCTCAATAACCAATAGTATTTCTCTATTTTCTTTCCTGTGGTATCTAGTACTATAGAGATGGTTAACTTTTCTTTTAAATGGAAAAGAAAAATAAGTGCTTGGTTTCTTATATCTACAGTGTAAGGCCCGTAGAATTTGCCTCCTCTCTACTATAACTATCTACTATAACTACTACTACTATTATATATAGAAATTGTAATACAAAAATTGTGGTGACAAATGTGAAGAATAAAATATGATAGAAATTGTAATAAAAAGATTGTGGAGACAAATTTGAGGAATGAAATAAGATACTATCACCTCTACATCTCTACTTATATATGGCTGTTAAGAGTCTATAGGGAAGCTAATACTCTGGAAAAATTACAAATGATGCCTATTTCACTTTCCTTTCTTTTAAACACACAAGCCTCTAAACCTTACAAAACATCCTGCACACCACACAACATTACAGTCTGCGTCAGATAATACGTCTATAGTCATGATAGAATCATATAGAATAAACGCCAGAAGCATTATTTTAAAGCGTAACGAACTAATAGCTTACGTTGTTGCCGAAAAGCCAGATATCGTCAGTATCACTGAGAGTTTGGTCAACACAAAAGATAAACATTTATTAGCTGAAATAGCCATTCCAGGCTATAAGACATTCCTAAATTGTCGTACGCATAAAACAGGTGGAGGTGTCATTCTTTACATTAAAGATAATTTGCAAGCAATCGAAATCGATAAAGTAAATAAAGATCACTATGACTCAGTCTACGCAAAGATTAAGCTAAACGGTAAATTGCTAACTATTGGGACAATATATCGTCCGCCCAAATCTAATGCGGAAGTCGGTGGCCTCCTCTATGACGAGATAAAGTCAGTTATCAACAATAATAACGACACAATTATATGTGGAGATTTTAACCTACCTCGTATAAACTGGAATAATAATTTTGCTGATAGAGAAGGTACGCGATTGCTTGATATGGTAAATGAAGTATATTTAAATCAGGTGGTCCGTGAGCCTACAAGGGATAATAGTATCCTAGATTTAGTTTTCACTACCGACACTGATCTGATTCATTACTGCGATATAGGTGAACATTTGGCAAACAGTGATCACAGGTTAATCAGATGTGGCATAAATTGCAATGTAGACATTACAGAAAATCGGTTATTAGTTCCCAATTATAATAAAGCAGATTTCACGAAGATCAGCAGGGTACTAAGTGAAGTTGATTGGGTTGACCTACTAAACGGTAATAACGCCGAAAACATGTGTAATGTATTCACTAATAAACTCCAATCGGTGGTGGAAAAACATGTTCCCACCATGATAAGAAAACGTCTAAATAACATAAACAAACCCAGTTGGATGACTAATGAGATTCAACAAATCATTGGCAGTAAGCGACGAGCGTATAAAGTTTACAAGCGATCAAATGCGGACTGCGATTCTAGAGAATACAATGACGTAAAACGTCGTTGCAAAGGACTAATTAAGTCTAAAAAGCGCGAGTATGAAGAAAAAATTGCAAAGAAATCCAAATCAAACCCGAAAAGGTTCTTTCAATACGTTCGAAGTAAGAAAAACGTCAAAACAAGTATTGGGCCACTGAAAGATAAGAATAACATCTTGGTAAATGATAATAAGAGTATGGCGTTCGTACTCAATGAATACTTTAATGCGGTATTTATTAAAGAAGACGAAGCTCCATTACCAGAACCAGTAACCATGTATGCGGGACTCGAAAGTGATAGATTGGAAATAGGAGAGATAACAGTAGACGAAATATCAAAGTATTTGCAGAAACTCGACCCAGCAAAATCCGTGGGGGTGGACGAAATTTCGCCGCAATTACTTCGCGACTGTCACAGTCAACTTTCGCTCCCATTAAAGATTATTCTCAATAAATCGCTAGGGGACAAAAATTTTCCTAGTATGTGGAGATTAGCTAGTGTGACACAGATTTTCAAAAAAGGGAGTAAGAGCCTCGCAGGTAATTATCGCCCAATTAGTCTAACGTCTGTGATTGTTAAACTATTTGAGAAAATATTGCGGGATAAAATAGTGTCTTTTCTCGATGAAAATAACTCAATACTAAACTCCCAGCATGGATTTCGAAATAAAAGATCCTGCTTAACAAACCTACTCAATTTTTTTAATGTCATTTGTTCAAACTGGGACGCTAAAATTCCCTCGGATGTAATATACCTTGATTTTTAGAAAGCCTTCGATACAGTTCCCCATAAGCGACTGTTGACCAAGCTAAGGGCACATGGCTTAGGAGAGCAATTATGTTCATGGATTGGCGATTGGCTTTCAAATCGTAAACAACGGGTAGTAATAAATGGCGAGGCATCTGATTGGTTAGATGTTACAAGTGGGTGCCTCAGGGCTCGGTCTTGGGTCCTACTCTTTTTCTGGGTATATATCAACGATCTGGACTGCGGACTTGTATCTAAAATATCGAAATTTGCAGATGACACAAAATTAGGCGGTAAAGCATATACTAGAGAAAACTGCGAACTCATACAAAGTGATCTCGACAAACTATCAGATTGGAGTGATATATGGCTATTAAAATTCAATTCCGATAAATGTAAAGTATTGCATATAGGCAACGATAACCTCAAATATAACTATCAAATGCAAAATAAATCGTTAACTGAAGTACAGCAGGAAAAGGATTTAGGTGTCATCATCAGTAATGATCTGAAAACCAGTCCGCATTGCCTAGCTGCCAGTAAAAAGGCAAATATGATGTTGGGCTTTATTAAACGCAACTTTGAACATAAAACTCCGAAAGTAATGACACAATTATACACGTCCTTGGTTAGGCCGCACTTGGAATATGCCGTTCAAAATTCTGGTCGCCCTGCTTCGTAAAAGATCAAGCCAAATTGGAATCAGTGCAAAGAAGAGCAACCAAACAAATTCCATCTCTGCGAAATTCATCTTATGAAGAGAGACTGCGGAAACTTAATATGTTTTCCTTAAAGGATCGAAGAATCCGTGGGGACTTGATAAAAACCTTTAAGATCCTAAAAGGATTTGATGTCATTAATCAAGAGAACCTATTCGAGCTTTCAACTCAAGTGACAACAAGAAATAATGGTTTAAAACTAGACGGTCAACGTTGCATCACCGATCTCCGTAAAAATTATTTCAATGTTAGAGTTGTTGATCGATGGAACAAGTTACCAGCAAATGTTGTCGGAGCCAGCACAATAACTACATTTAAAAACAGACTTGACGCGCACTGTAAAGTAAATGGGTATTGATAGTGCGAATTCATATCTAGTCCCCCGTATCGATTAGTTGTAGTGGTAGTGGTAGTTGTAGTTAGTATTTTTCATATCCTATCTTCTGCACTATGAAACTTCCATGTTCCTATCCTCTTTAGGGACATGGTATCTTTTTCCAACTGTTTTCTTACAAGTAGTTGATAGTTTGTAGTATGTAGTGCAGCAGATACCCTCGTTATGGACCAATAGGTCTCCTGGTGTCTGTTATTCCTATGTAATCCTATGTATCTCCTCCTCCTCCTCCTTCCTCCTCCTCTCTCCTCCTCCTCCTCTCCTCCTCCTCCCCTCCTTCAGACAAAAACCTTCCCTTCACAGAAAAAAAAAACACTCTTCCCCGTCCAAACCAACACACACACACACACACACACAGACACAGACACAGACACAGACACAGACACAGACACACACACACACACACACACACACACACACACACACACACACACACACACACACGCATACACACACACACCTTCCTTCCACCTCCTCCCACCCACCCCGCACAAATCATTTACAATAATTACAGGGAAATTAATATGTGCATAATGTGTTTAGAATTATTAATGTAAATTGAATCAGGATTTCAAATGTAAATAAAGTGAATATATGTGGCGAGTGTTTGAGGATGAGTTTTGAAAAAAGAAAGAAAAGCAAAAAAAAAACCATGCACGAAATTATATTGGAGAGAGAGAGAGAGAGAGAAGAGAGAGAGAGAGAGAGAGAGAGAGAAGAGAGAGAGAGAGAGAGAGAGAGAGAGAGAGAGAGAGAGAGAGAGAGAGAGAGAGAGAGAGAGAGAGAGAGAGAGGAGAGAGAGAGAGAGAGAGAGAAAAAAAAAAAGAGAGAGAGAGAGAGAGAGAGAGAGAGAGAGAGAGAGAGAGAGAGAGAGAGAGGAGAGAGAGAGAGAGAGAGAGAGAGAAGAGAGAGAGAGAGGAGAGAGAGAGAGAGAGAGAGAGAGAGAGGAGAGAGAGAAGAGAGAGAAGAGAGAGAGAGAGAGAGAGAGAGAGAGAGAAGAGAGAGAGAGAAGAAAAAAAAAAAAAAAAGTAAGAGCAAGAGACAGAAAAGAGAAAAAAGAAAGAGAAAAAGAAGAAAGAGAGAAAAAAACCTCACTGAAATATGTACACAAAAATATGAACGTCATCTCCTAAAACAAGAACTAAAACGCATTAAAACCTGGTTAGTGAAAGAAAATATAAATGCTGATTAACGGCGGGAAGTTACATAGCAACTTTTAAACACGCGAAAGGAAATATTAACATCGACTTTCCACTTAATCATTAAAATGCTGTGGGTGAAAATGAAAATATTAGCCGAGAAAAGACACTATTGTTCGTAGTCAACTCAGGCAAAATTTCTGAAAATCCTCAGTTTATCAGTCGTGATATTTCAGGAAATGAATATTGTCTTATTATTAGCCATAGTAACTGTTGATATTAATTTTTTTTAAATGCATGACACAATTTCACTTGATATTTTATTTTTCAATATTTTCTTGTGAGTGATACCCCCGTCAAATGTGTGTGTGTGTGTGTGTGTGTGTGTGTGTGTGTGTGTGTGTGTGTGTGTGTGTGTGTGTGTGTGTGTGTGTGTGTGTGTGTGTGTGTGTGTGTGTGTGTGTGTGTGTGTGTGTGTGTGTGTGTGTGTGTGTGTGTGTGTGTGTGTGTGTTGTGTGTGTGTGTGTATGTGTGTGTGTGTGTGTGTGTGTGTGTGTGTGTGTGTGTGTGTGTGTGTGTGTGTGTGTGTGTGTGTTGCTTGGGGATGAGGGGGGGGGAACAGTTACGAACAGATCTGAAATAGCTAACGATATCCTCTCCCTCGATTCATCTGCGCGAGACTTCTCATCTCATTTCATCTCATCCTCCTCATCACATCTCATTCCCACGTGTGTGTCTTTTCCAACATTCTAGAATGAACGAATAAGATCATTTGTTCATGTTCTGGATACGGTGACACTCCTTCACAGTGTTGTGGTCGTGTGTGGTGCATGGAGGGCCAGTCTTCTTGCCACTCTTGGAATCTTGAAGTGGAATATTAATTAAATAGCCTTGGCGTATAACAAAACCTTTGCCTAACGAGGACATGATGGGACTTTGGGACCATAGTCAGCTGATGTTGTATATATGTATGTATATATATTATATATATATATATTTATATATATATATATATATATATATATATATATATATATATATATATATATATATATATATATGTATATATATAGTGTATACATATATATATATATATATATATATATATATATATAATATATATATATGTATATAATATACATATATAATATATATTATATATACTATATATATATATTACATATATATATATGTATATGTATATATATAATATATTATCTATACATATATACTATATATACATTACATATACAATATATATATATATAATATAATATATATATATATATATATATATATATATAATATATATAAAGGCATCTTTCCTGCATTCCTGCAAAAATGCGATAACATAATATTAAGAGCAGAGCAAATAATTAAATATTACAAGATTACAAAGTGCCAAACAAAATTATATAATAATATATTATATAATTTTATCAAAATATTGAATAAATTTTTATGCATAACGTAGAATTGGCAGTAATTAACAAATTAAAAAAATGAAAGGTATCTTTGGCAAATTTCTTGTGATTTTCTGTATGAATATGTAATTCCTGAAGTAACAATCTGTAGCCTCGCGACACACACCAGCACCACCCACACCAGCACGACACACACCAGCACCATGGAATCCCACTCCATACATACACGTCAAGGGGAAAAATAATAATACACGAAAACCACAGCTGAAAAAAATAACTGAAGGATAACTGCCTTGAGATACAACACGTGAAGCAAACTCTTATCAATTGACAAAAAAAGAAAAAAAATTGAATAGCTGTACAATAATAACATATGATGAAATGAGGGCCTGTAACGATCATCACCGCCTTGCACCACCACACAGTTATGCTACACCACAACCACTCTGAGGCTGC
>JACEEZ010003105.1:382500-385000 GCA_016584305.1 Chionoecetes opilio
ACAACGCTGAAACAGGGCAGATTATACAGTCATGATATAAACTACTGTGTATTATCTTCAGTGGCACATAAAAATCAGTAGTAATGCTATAATTCGTAATATTTGGCGCCTGGCGACATGACTGCAGGTGGCGACTTTACTGTTATCTACGGTAGATGGTCATAGTCATATTATGGTTATTATTCATGTGCACAACAAATGAGGCCTAAAAATACTCAAAGGAACTAAAAATATATCAAACAGAAGAAAAAAATCCAGCAAAAATAGGAAACGGCAATAAAGGTAATATTCACCTTATCCTCAAGTTGTCTATGAGCCTTAACATCCCTCTTGATATATCTCAGAATGTCAACATATTTATTCAACATAACCACCTGATGAAGCGCAAGAGGAGGCACAACATTTACAACCATGACGTCTGTTCGAGCCCCTGATACACCCTCATTAGCACATGTCACACTTAGGATAGAAGGCACATTCTAATATCACGTGATGGGGTAAAATATCACATCCTATAAATATACGAGAACACCTTTAGTAATTTCAGTTTTGTGTAAGTCCCTCTCTACTAACTCCTACAGTCTTCTTTATAGGGAGCCCGTCAGGGTGGCAAGGTTGGTAGAGACGTGAGTTCCCAATGTGCAGCGTCCCTGTGCATTCGGTCAGCGGTTCGAGTCCGCCTAGTTCATGCTGACGTGGCGGCGCTTTGTATAGTCAATAACCTTGTAGTTGGTACTTGCAAAGTGTCTAGATAGGATGAAAATCTTATCTTATCTTTATAGGGAATGACAGCTAGCGTGTTTAGTTTTATTTATTTATTCCCCTTGGCCAGTCCTTTTTGACGTATAAAAATAATGTGATTCTAATAATTATCACGTGGCGACGAGTCAAGGTAACTCATCTATCTTATTTTTTTTTTACATCACAAAGGACTAGACAAGGACAAAAAAAAGGGGATAACAAAATGACAGTCCTTATAAAGAAGACAGTAAGAGTTTAAAAAATGGGGGAGAGCCAATTTAGTTCGGGAGTAATTTATACCAATTATCATTATCACCAATGTAGTAATTATTCTTACCTACAAAGAGACAGGACAAAGCTGCCACGCAAACCTTAAAAAAATAGGAGAATTTGATACGTCGCTCCGAAAAGGGATTGATAAGGTATTACAAATTATCGCATCACCATCGTACCAGCAGTGTGAAAGAAAGGCGCCTGATAAACAGAAAAATATTTGTTAAGGAATACAAAGGAGGAACAAATAAAAAAATAATATATATCTAGAGAAAAGATGAACACGGAGACGTATACGATCATGCGATGTTAAGAAATAGAAAAACAAAGACGAGGCACAAGACAGTAAGGCGCCTCTTCACCTTGTTGTGAGTGCTATACGATATACTGATGCCTGGCCGTAATAGTCTTCAAACCACGCTACTAGAATGCACCATCTAATTATTCTTACCTACAAAGAGACAGGAAGGACAAAACTGCCACGCAAACCTTAAAAAAGAGGAGAATTTGAAAAGTCGCTCCGGAGTGGGATTGATAAGGTATTAATAATTATTGACACCACCATTGTACCAGCAGAGTGGAAGTAAGGCACCTCTTCACCTTCTCCTGAGTCCTATACGATATACCGATGCCTGGCCATTATATCAGCCTTCAAACCACGCCCTTAAAAAGCACTAAGGCCAAGAGAAAGACCTTAATTAACTTGGCCTTGGAATGCACAACAACATAGTTCTGATATACGTAAATCTAACACACAATTTCTTTTTTAGTAATTACCGATAAAGTAATTTTTAACCGACCATTATCAAAATTCTTATATTTATTTGTGTAGTTATTTTTTGGTCTGTTTATCGTTTACTCATTTTATATATTCATTTTTTTTACGTATTATAATTCATTTCCTTGTCTTCAATTCGGTACCTCAACCAAAGATCACATACATATCATTTATCCTGGCGTTTGATAATTCGCGTTAAGAACCAATTTTTTCACATTATATTATTGTGTTTCTTTCTATGATTTTTTTTATGCCCTTGTAGATATTTTTTTTGTCCTAATGGATAGACAAATGGAGTCAGAACACAGGTGAAGATTATTCCTGTACTTCATTAATAGTGAATATTAGTGTAACACTAATATTCACACTGCTGGTGAACTGACTGAATTTACAGTGCGTCTGAAATTTATATAAAAACACAGACATACATCGTCCTGAACTTCGGAGCCACTATAGTCGAAGAAACATGTAAAATTGAATTGTTGATGTTATAATGATGTGTGTGTGTGTGTGTGTGTGTGTGTGTGTGTGTGTGTGTGTGTGTGTGTGTGTGTGTGTGTGTGTGTGTGTTGTGTGTGTGTGTGGTGTTTGTGTGTGTGTGTGTGTGTGTGTGTGTGTGTGTGTCTGTATGTGTGTGTGTGTGTGTGTGTGGTGTGTGTCGTGTGTGTGTGTGTGTGTGTGTGTGGTGTTGTGTGTGTGTGTGTGTGT
>JACEEZ010003105.1:392500-395000 GCA_016584305.1 Chionoecetes opilio
ACATATGCACTTACTCGCAGTCTAAACCATTCATCCACGAACTACACGAAGGACACAAAGCTACCATGTATAATATAATACAGGTTAATTACGTGAATAATACTCAGATCATTCGCTACAGTTTATGTCTCACAATTCGTCAATAGAAAGAAAGAAAAACCGAACTGACTGGAAGGAAATTGAAAAGCGGATATCTTGTATTTGTCTTCATGTGAATCACTTATAATTTCCATCAGTGTTTGTATATTTACTACATAAGACAAAAAAATCTGACTGGAAGAAAATTGAAAAGCAGATATGTTTTTTATTTGTTTTCATGTGAATCGCTTATCATTTCCATCAGTGTTTGTGCTCAATTTACTACATAAGACAACAAAAATTCCTGAACTTATTACCAAAACACCTTCCTCCTTCTCATTTGTTTTCGCTGCATAATATTTATCACTCATTCCATCACGCATCATACCCGTCTTTCAAAAACAAGTGTTAACTATATACAACTTGCACGTCTTCACTTCTTAACAAATCAGAAACACAAACTAAAATAACCTTAATTTTACCCACCACCGTTTTGATAATTTCTAGAGTAGCCTTTTTAGGGTTGCCTAGACTTTGCTATATACACACCTTTGCTTGCCTATATATTCCAGTATAAGAATAATATATAAAACATCCTTAACCCCTTGAGACCCAGAGCGTAATTTCTATTGTAATTTGGGTACCATTAGATGATTTTTAATGAATATAAGCAATGTTTTTTATAGATATGACCAGTTTACTATCCTTGCCGACTAACTAATTTGGTATATTCAGTTACTTTTCGTAATTTTGTGGCTAACAACAGACGATTTTTTATTGCAAAGGAAAGATCTGGGCGTGAAGGGGTTAATAACTCACAAGAAGAGATGAGGTGCCATTAAATACTTACAAATCTTTAAAATATAATAAATAAATCTTTAAAATCCTTCAAACTCACAGGAAGAGATGAGGTGCCCTGTTGCGCTATACACTACAACATCCTGGCTCGTCTTGGGGTACACTGCGGGTTGTGCTTCGCCTTAGTTCTCCCTCCCATGGTAGGAGCCATGGGAAAATAGCGACAGGTTCTCTGACATCGAACTGTGCCATAAGAAAGTTCGAGTGCAGAAAACACTTAATCCTTATTCAGTGCTTATGAAATAGTTACACACAGCAGTCATAAGGAAGGGTTAATATGTATACTGAATTGTGATTTAACCCCTTCACACCCAGATCTTTCCTTTGCTATGTAAATTCGTCGGTTATTAGTCATAAAATTACGAAAAGTAAGTAAATTAGCTAGTGGACAATATACTAAACAGGTGATTATATATAAAATACTGCTTATATTCATTAAAACCATCTAATGGTAACCAAATTACAATGGAAATTACGTTGTGGGCCTCAAGGGGTTAAACAGATTCCTTACGTGTACTTCAGGTGTGTGTATAAGTATGTTTTCTGTGCCTTATTTCAAAGTTGAGATAAGCTTTTTCTTACGGCATAACGACATTGCGTGGCAGGCTGGGTTAGCGGTATATTTGTGATACATGATATAATGGGTGATAATGATTGTTATCTAGCGCGGTCATCATCACCATAGAAAAAGATATTAATCGTTGTTATCAACTTAGCAAATCACACCTCGGCATTACTTTCCATTTTTTACTCTTTCTATTTCTATCTCGGACATTACTTTTTAGTGCATTTGCTTATATGATTTTTGTTTTATTTCATTGTCTTCATGTTTTCCCTACTATTTTTTTTCTCTTCAGTATAATATTCAGGCTTTTCACTAATCCTCACAGTTCGGAACCAACATTTTAGTCCTCAACGACGTTTTTTTTTTTTTTGTGATTAATTGATCTTTCGTAAAAAAAAAAAATGTTTTCCAGAACTTCAATTAATTGATTATCGGTATAAAGATATATATATATATATATATATATATATATATATATATATATATATATATATATATATATATATATATATATATATATATATAATATATAAATAAATTAATAGAGTAAATATAATACGTAATCTAAGAAATAAACTGAAAATGTATAGCAACCTGAGGAACAAAACAAAATCCGGCCACTTCAAGGTTTTTTTTTTCTTCTTTTCAGGAAACTTTCCATTGGTCCAACCCGAAAATAATAAGCTTCAAGATATTCATATATGAAGACTTGTGCTTCAGAGGGATTACCTTCACTAAATCAAGCTGTCCAACCTCTTCCTGCCTGCCAAATACATTCTCAGCAACATCATACAACTCTTCGTGAAAAATATGAGCTCTCTTTTGTGATGGCGAGCGCATCTCCTTAACTTTTGAAGGATGTATGTAGTTGTAATTACTGATAACAATAAAAAAAATTCTTAACTTCCCAAGGTAAAACAGGGTATTACTCTTTGCTGCCTTCTTGCGTTAACATCTGAATCACCCCAATAGAGAAGAGAAAGTCTGCCTTCACTACTG
>JACEEZ010003105.1:400000-410000 GCA_016584305.1 Chionoecetes opilio
TCTCTCTCTCTCTCTCTCTCTCTCCTCTCTCTCTCTCTCTCTCTCTCATCTCAACATAATCTCACGGTGACAGCGGGATGCTCATGCCCTGCCACCACCACCACCACCACCACCACCACCACCACCACCCTCCTCACACGCCCTTCAAACAGATCAAATAAACACACAGACACGCACCACAACAGCCGCCTTCAGCAAAACACACCTTGAGCAGAATTTCGCAGTCCTCCTCTTAAAGGGTTTCTTTGGAGCCAGACCTCCGACGTCCCCTCCCTCCCCTCAACCCTCCTGCCCCTACACGCGGCCATCTGGCAACTCGGCCTCATCCCCCGACGTCCGGCCCCGCCTCGCAGCATCTCCCGCGCCAACCTCGCCTCTACCGCTGCCACCGACGCGGACGATTACGTGTAGTTTTTTTCATGGAGGAGTTATGATGGTGATGTTTTGATGGTGATGATGATGGTTGTGCTTTATAATTGTTGTTGTTGCTGCTGTTTTAATTGCTGTTGTTGTAGGAGGTGGTGGTGGTTGTAATAGAGGTAATAATGATAGTAATGATAATGATACTGCACCGACTCTGACGATTACGTGTAGTGTTTTTGATGGAGGAGTTATGATGGTGATGATGATGATAGATGTGTTTTAGAATTGTGTTGTTGTTGCTGTTATAATTGTTGCTGTTGTAGGAGGTGGTGGTGGTTGAAATGATAGAAATAATGATAGTAATGATAATGATAATAGCAGTGCATACCCGATATAGTAATAGATGTAGTAGTGATAGTCAGTATTAGTTGTTGTTTTTATAGTGGTGTTGGTTGTAATACGAGGTGAATCATCATTGTTATTTTTGCTTTCTTTATTTTCATTATTATTACTATCATTATCACTATGCATATTATTATTATCAGTAATAAAAGTTTGTATGTGTAGGGATTATCAATATTATTATTATTATTAATATTATTATTATTATTATTATTATTATTATTATTATTATTATTATTTTGATGCTGTAGTACTAGTAACATAAGAAGCAGCAGTCGTAATATAATTGATAGTAACATTGGTAAAAAGCATATAATATAATATTGAAACTGTATCTCTCATAACATGTACAATACGAGTCTGGTGGAGGTAGTTATTCTTCACAAAAATTAAGTAATCTTTGTGTTCGATTCTCATTAACCTCAATCGCTAACGTTGTTGTGATAAGCATGAATGCCATATATGGAAACACAAGCTTTGAAAAAACTCATTAACTGCGTGATTCATTAAGCCAAACATTGTGGATATGTTTCTATGTATAATATAAATGTATACCTATTCATTGGCTCATATATTTAACTAGTAGACCCAGGCCCCATTCATCATATTTCTTGGTTATATTACGCATCGATGAATCATACATTTCCTTCCTAAGGTAAATAATAATTGAATGAGTGAGATGTAAGGAGAACATTATATTTCTAAGTATAATATTAATTGTTATAAGAAATAAGCTTATTAATTTTGATTGTAAATCACAGCATATAATATAATATTAAACTGTATCATCTATACATTACAATACGATCATAAACACTCACAAAAATTACACAAATCATTTTTTCGATTCTCATTAACCTCAACCTAACATTGCACAACAAATGCCAATTATGAAAACACAACATTGCAAAAAAAACTCACACACGACATCCTACAACAACAACACCATAAACACACTAGATACATCTAAATGTAACTACATGCAAAATAATTAACTAAACACCACCAACCATCATCAATCTGTATATACGCATCGATGACCACACACACCATCCCAATAAATACTACATGACATACACATGTACAACAAACAATAATACTTTCTATAATATGTAATGCAAATCACATCACATATACAAAACAAGCACACTACTATACTACAACAACACACACACAAACACACATACACACACACGAACACACACCACAACTACCACACACACACACACATACACACAACACACACACACACACACAACACACACATACAACACACACCACACTACACCACACTACACACACACACACACACATACACACCCCACACACACACACACCACACACAACACACACATACACACACAACACCACACACACCACACACACACACACAACACACACACACACACACACACACACAACACACACACACCACACCAACACACACACACACAACACAACACCAACACACACACACACACACACACACACACACACACACACACACACACACACACATATCATTACCATATTGATTAGTCATTTATATCTAAAACGTGCATTTGTTTCTGATTGCCTATTGATTTTTCAACCAATAAATATTATGTTATAGTTTGCAACTAATTCTGGCATGTTTTGAAATGATTACAAAAACGTATTTTATTGGCAGAAGAAAATATTGCACGTTGATAGAAATTCAGACATCATCGTATTTAATTAGGAACCAATGAAACTTTTTTTTCTTATTTTAGGAAATGTTTTTATTCAGAGCACAAATTATTTATATTATTAATAACGCTTACATGTTATTTTTTGCAATCTACATAAATAGTTGTCTACAGAAATAAATATAACAAAATTTACCACAGTTAAGGAAGTACGTACATTAACCCCTTCACGCCCAGATCTTTCCCTTGCTATAAAAAATCGTCTGTTGTTAGCCATAAAATTACGAAAAGTAACTTATAATACCAAATGAGTTAGTCGACAAGGATACTAAACAGGTCATATCTATAAAATATTGCTTATATTCACTAAAAATAGTCAAATCATACCCAAATTACAATGGAAATTACGTTCTGGGTCTCAAGGGGTTAATCATATGCAATTATTTACTTGACAATAATATTAACACCTGATTTCCCTCACACCGGCCACGCAGCAGGAAAGTAATAATTATGCTTCGAATTTTCTCCACTACTTCCTCCTCCTTCCTCCACAAGCCCGCCGGAACCACCCACGCCTCCATCACTGTAAGTCTGCAGGCACCACCGCCACACCACCACCTCACATACGCCACTCCACACCTCCACCCACACCACTCACTCCACCTGGGCTGAGGATCATGACGGCGGACTCCCTATTAAATAACCAGCGATCCACTATATAATGAGCACCACTTCCACCACTTCCACCACTTTGCTTCCCTCGCCGCGGCACCAGCATCCACTTCCATCCACCGACACCCACAAAATCCACATTAATTACTATGAAAACCATTCTAAATCCCTTGGCACCTTGGATTTAGCAGATTATTTTAATGAGTCTTAGACGCATTTTACGTTTTTTTCTCGTTTTCTGTCAAGACACGACCTTGCTTCTCTCGACCTTCTCTTCTCCCAAACGCGGTACTTGCTGGACCGATCCACCTCCTCCAGACATCCACGCGTCCTGATCCACTGCGTCGACTCCTCAAGGCCACCTCACGCCCTCTGAGGCAGGTGCTGGGGCTGCCACTGGCCCCTCCAAGGCTTTCTTCTGTTTATAAGTGAAAGCTCCGCCTGCTGCCCTCCCTCCTTCCCTCACTCTCGCTCTCTCTGCATCTCTATCTCCCTCTCTTTCTCTTTCTCTCCCTCCTTCCCTCAGTTCCCTCGCTCTCTCTGCATCTCTATCTCCCTCTCTCTCTCTCTCTCTTTTTCTCTCCCTCCTTCCCTCAGTTCCCTCTCTCCCTCTCTTCTTGCTTTCTCCATCCCTCCTTCCTCCCTCCCTCCCTTAACTTCTCGCCCACTCTTACGTCATCATTTCCTCCCCTTTAACGTGCTGATCCAATATTCGTCATTGGTTGCTATCTCCCTCGTAATGTTTTTGTCTTGCACTTTAAAGGTGAATTCTCAGTTTATAGGTCAATGTTATGTTTATTACAGGAGTGTGTACAGGCATGGTGTTGTTTCGAGTTGGGTTTTTAGCCGTATTATTTTATTTGAGCTATTCTATTGAGCTTCTATTTTGAGCCTGTGAGGTCCAGAGCCGTGCAGGAGGCAGGAGGGCACTCATGGGTGGGGGACATTTGGGGGGGGGGCATGGGGGGGCAGGAGGGCACGCATGGGGGGGCAGGAGGGCACGCATGGAGGAGCAAGGGGGGAATCGAAACCTGCTGGACATTGGGTTCTTGTGCATGGAGAGGATTCAATTCTATGTGCATCCCATTTACACCGTTTATTCCTATAGTGTATGCCTATTCATCCTCATACGCGATTTTATGCACATAGGCCTATTTGATAGTATTTATGTGGTCATGCATCAAGACGTGGTGATGGTGGTGGTCGCCGCGCCTGGTGGTCCTGGTGTGGCGTGCATGGCGTGGCGGGGCGTGCATGGCAGGGCAGCCGTGCCTCGCGACCCTCTGCCCCGCCACCTCCATCACCTCACAATGCCTGGAATTTCAGTCCAGCGTGCGCGGCGTGGCGGCTGCGACTATTACGCCGGACAATGGCATTCATTCCTCTTCATGATTTATTGAGTTTCATGGCTCTGAAGTGAGTAACGTATAAACCTCATAATTTCGGTAATATTAACCAAGGACTCCAATAGGGATCATTGCGCCGCAGGAAAAAGAATAGTCATAGTGACAGAGGAAAAAGTTATTTTGGAATTTTAAACACATAGGTGTGTGTGTGTGTGTGTGTGTTGTGTGTGTGTGTGTGTGTGTGTGTGTGTGTGTGTGTGTTGTGTGGTGTGTGTGTGTGTGTGTGTGTGGTGTGTGTGTGTGTGTGTGTGTGTGTTGTGTGTGTGTGTGTATGTGTGTGTGTGTATGTGTGTGTATGTGTGTGTGTGTGTGTGTGTGGCGTGTGTGCGTGTATGTGTGTGTGTGTGCGCGTGTGCGTGTATGTGTGTGTGTGTGCGCGTGTGTGTGTACATATATATATATATATATATATATATATATATATATATATATATATATATATATATATATATAAAAGGTGTGCAAACCAGTCACCACACACACACACACACACACACACACACACACACACACACACACACACACACACACAT
The DNA here is from genome assembly GCA_016584305.1 of Chionoecetes opilio. Lineage (NCBI taxonomy): Eukaryota > Metazoa > Arthropoda > Malacostraca > Decapoda > Majidae > Chionoecetes > Chionoecetes opilio. The sequence continues at coordinate 405,044 of JACEEZ010003105.1, forward strand.
GATCTGAAGGGGGGGGGGTCGGGGCCTGGCAATAATCTCACGTCCCTGGCAAGCAGTCTGTGGCGAGCTGCAATGTTTGTCGCCGCCTTATTCAGTGTACCCATCGCGGCCTTCTAGGGTTTCACAATGGGCCGCACCTCAAAAGACGGTACCCAGTGTAGCTGTGGGAACCCTCGCCTGCACCCCACCTGAGGATGCAACACATACCACTGACAACCTGCCCCCCCATCCCTGTCCCTCGCTCTCTCTCTCTCTCTCTCTCTCTCTCCTCTCTCTCTCTCTCTCTCTCTCTCCTCTCTTCTCTCTCTCTCTCTCTCTCTCTCTCTCTCTCTCTCTCTCTCTCTCTCTCTCTCTCTCTCTCTCTCTCTCTCTCTCTCTCTCTCTCTCTCTCTCTCTCTCTCTCTCTCTCTCTCTCTCTCTCTCTCTCTCTCTCTCTCTCTCTCTCTCTCTCTCTCTCTCTGAACATTCAGTTGAACAGGCAATACACCAAATCACTCAAAGTATTTACAACGCCTTAGATAGTAAGTTATACCAACTAACTGTATTTTGTGACTTAAGTAAAGCATTTGACACTATCCCACACTCCATTCTATTAGAGAAACTACTGGTATACGGGATTTGTGGTCCGGCCTATAAATGGTTCCAGTGTTATCTTAGCCAAAGAAAACAATACGCAGTTTATGATTGTAAAACATCTAGTCTTAGACCCATTAATTGTGGTGTGCCTCAAGGCTCCATCCTAGGACCAATCTTTTTTTAAATTTATATTAATGATATCACACGTAGTAGCAATAAACTTAATTTTGTTCTTTTTGCAGACGATACAAACATCTTTATACAAGGAAAAGATTTCAATAAACTTAAAAATACTTTAAATGAAGAATTAGAGCAAGTATCATAATTGGATAAAAAGTAATAAACTTACGTTAAACACTTCAAAAATTCACTTTATGGTATCACACACTTTAAATCAACCCTATGATATTGAGATAAAAATTAACAATAATATAGTAAAAGAGGTAAAGGAAACTAAATTTTTAGGAATGATCTTAGATAATAAATTAAACTGGCAACCACAATTCAATGAGATAAAAACTAAAATCTCTAAAATATCTGGTGTACTATACAAGGTAAGAAATTTTATTAATTCCGACTGCTTAAGACAAATTTATTTATCCATTGCTTATCCACATATGATTTACTGTTCAGCAATTTAGGGAGGAGCTTACAAAACATACATAGATGATATTTTCATAGCACAGAAAAAGTTAATCCGGATCATGTTTCATGAACTTAAATATGCCCACACTAATCCCCTATTTGTTAGATACAAACTACTTAAATTTCATGACATTGTATCTCTTCAGACATATTTGTTTGTACATAAAGCTCTCCATAGGCATCCAGTAAATAATGATTTTAAATACCTCTCCCACAATACTGATACCCGAAGGCCCAGAGATCTCAGACTCCCATTATGCAGGACAACACATGGACAACAAAACGTCCTTTTTAGAGCAGCAAAACTGTGGAACCAACTCCCAGATGACAGGAAAAACATCCCAACACTCAATTCATTCAAATATAAAACTAAGCTCAAGATGTTCGATAACTACCAGCAAGATAGTTAAATATTTAATACCTCTATCATACTAACATTGTTACTGTTATCATTATTGTTATTGCTTTACTGTTCTCATTATTACATATATTGCAATATTACGTTATCAATATTTTTATTCTTATCAATATTTTGCTTTAACTATTATCATGACTTGTCTATTGTCTATTCAAATATAGCATCATTTTTTTTTTTTTTTTTTTTATAATATTAATATTATTATTATTATCATTATTATTACAATTATTATTATTATTATTATTATTATTATTACTATTGATTTGTTTTTATTATAACAATTTAAATGAACCCATATATATATATATATAATTATATATATATATATATATATATATATATATATATATATATATATATATATATATATATATATATATATATATAATATATATATATATATATATATATATATATATAATATATATATATATATATATATATATATATATATATATATATATATATATTTTATAGATATATATATATATATATATATTTTTTTTTTTTTTTTTTTTTTTTTTTATAACATATTCGATACTAAAGTCCACACGTTTCCACGACTGTTATAATTTAAAAAAAATCTCAGGCATCAGGTCCATAAAGAGTCTGGGCTCAATGGACCGCGGCTTGTATATAATTAATGTATAATTAACTTTATGTATGTTATGTTAAGCCTAATAAAACAATCAATCTCTCTCTCTCTCTCTCTCTCCTCTCTCTCTCTCTCTCTCTCTCTCTCTCTCTCCTCTCTCTCTCTCTCTCTCTCCTCTCTCTCTCTCTCTCTCTCTCTCTTCTCTCCTCTCTCTCTCTCTCTCTCTCTCTCTCTCTCTTCTCTCTCTATATAAGAACATGAGAACATAAGAAAGCTACTACACGCTGGTTGACCTACGCGTGGTAGTTCCTGTAATATACATACATTACCTACGTCAGCCTTGCATCAGTATCTATATATTCATCTAGTCTTTTAAAGCTCACTTGCATCTCTGCACTAACAAGATAACTCAGTCTATTACAACGAGTCGTCTTACAACCTTATTTTTATTTGTTAACCAATTTCTTCATATCTCTTTCTGAAATTTACATGTGTCAAATTTGAATCCGCTATCACTTGTTCTATCCTGATTACTTGCGGATATCCTAATTATATACATAAAAGTGTTAAAAAATCTCGCTTCAATGCCAGCCCTCAAAACGCAGAATTAATTGTGAATCAGTGCCATAATAGTTGGTCAATTAAGCCTGGAATGTGTCTTGATATTCCTCTTGAAAAAAGAAAATGTCGTAGGAAGGTTGGAAAAAGAGAATCAGTAAGAGAGTTCCAGAGTTTACAAGGGAAAGGATTGAAGCAGTGAAGAAACTGTTAAACTCTTGCATTAGAAAGATGGACAGAGTAGCGATGAGTAGGTAAAAAGTCAGTTGCAGCCATGGTAACGCGCAGGACTCATGATAGCCACCGTGAAAGTCTTCCCCGTAAGTGCTAAGACATCAAAGCGATCTATGGATAAGACAGAGACCTCACACCCCACACACCCCACACCCTTGCTCCAGGTGTAACAGACAGTGACTGACAACTCGCCAGCAAAAAAAACTGAGGCTTGAGCAGGCCTCGAACATGGGTGTACCAATTGGCAGGCAAGGACGTTACCACAAAACCATGCATACATGTGGTAGTGTGTGTGTGTGTGTGTGTGTGTGTGTGTGTGTGTGTGTGGTGTGTGTGTGTGGGTGTGTGGTGTGTGTGTGTGTGTTGTGTGTGTGTGTGTGTGTGTGTGTGTGTGTGTGTGTGTGTGTGTGTGTGTGTTGTGTGTGTGTGTTGTAGTAAGTGAGTGTTATGTGTCTCGTCAATGTTAGTTTATGTTAATTGTGAGAAATTATAATGGGCGTGTGTGTCGGTGCTAGTCTGTTGTGGACGTGATGTTCAATTGTGTGTTGTGTGCGGTCTGTATAGTGGTGTGTGAGCTGTTGATGTATGATGTGTATAGTATTATGTTGTGAATGTGTGCTATGTGAGTATTAGTTAGTTGTGTGTGATGACAGTGTCTTGCTTTGATGTATGACTGTTCTGATGCTGTTTTGAATGTAGATCTTTAGTTGTGTGTTTGATGTGTAGTTTCAGTCATTGTGTGTTGATGTATGGTGAGAATTCTATGTGGTGGTACAACTGTTGTTGTGAGTGTGTGTGGAAATGTGGACGTAGTTGTATTGTACCCTGTGTGTTAATGTTGCCTAGTTGAACTTGTTTCGTGGTAGTGTCTAGTTTTTGTATGTTGCACATTGATGTGTTTGTTGTGTTGAGTTTAATATGATTTGTGGATTTTGGTGTGTGAAGATTTATGCAATAAATGTGTTGTTTGTTGTTGGTGTGTGTGTAGTTGTTGTGAGGTGTGTGTGTGTGTGTGGTTTGTGTGTGTTTGTGTGTGTGTGTGTGTGTGTAGTGTGTATGTGTGTGTGATGTGTGTGTGTGTGTGTGTGGTGTGTGTGTGTGTGTGTGTGTGTGTGTGTGTGTGTGTGTGTGTGTGTGTGTGTGTGTGTGTGTGTGTGTGTGTGTGTGTGTGTGTGTGTGTGTGTGGTGTGTGTGTGTGTGTGTGTGTGTGTGTGTGTGTGTGTGTGTGTGTGTTGTGTGTGTGGTGTGGGTGTGTGTGTGTGTGTGTGTGTGTGTGTGTTGTGTGTGTGTGTGTGTGTGTGTGTGTGTGTGTGGTGTGTGTGTGTGTGTGTGTGTGTGTGTGTGTGTGTGTGTGTGTGTGTGTGTGTGTGTGTGTGTGTGTGTGTGTGTGTGTGTGTGTGTGTGTGTAAGTAAGTAAGTAAGTAAGTAAGTTTATTGCCATTACAACATCACCCAAGATAATTTAATATACAAAACAAAAATATAATGACGGCACGGTCTGTCGAGCATAAGCTCTTCGACAGACAGAATCATTACAAATTGGTTGTTCAGTAGTACAGGCATAATAAGTGACTACCAACTATACAATATGCATAACCTAACTATACTATATGAATAACCTAACTATACTATATGAATAAACTAACTATACTATATGAATAACCCAAAAAAGACATAGCTATGCATTTGATGTATACATTCTCTTAAATCATGCATTTTGACAAATAAACAAATAGATCTTTATTTTCTTCTTGAACTGTAGTACGTTTCCAGCATCCATTAGACGTTTGATATCAATAGGAAGAGAATTCCATAACTGAGGACCTTCACACAATACACTGTTGTTGTAGAGGGATGTGCGAAACTGTGGACACACTAAATTTGTATCATTACCCCTAGTATTATAAATATTTCCAATAAAATTGAAAACC
>JACEEZ010003105.1:417500-420000 GCA_016584305.1 Chionoecetes opilio
TAGGTATATTCAGTTATTTTTTCGTCAGTTTATGGCTAATAACAGGTGATTTCATAAAGCAAAGGAAAGATCTAGGTCTCAAGGGGTTAATGCAGTAATATGGAGGAAGCCGTGATAAGTCTGGACCTTTTCTTTGCAGGACGCTGTAAAGGAGGTTATGAAGCGCTGGACGGGGACATAATTGAAGCAGAACTAAGAGACTCCGGTGTAATAATAATAAAATAAAATAAATAGATAAATAAAATAAAGACAAGTAAATAAAAATAAAATAAAAATAAATAAAAATAAAAATAAAATAAATGAGTATAAATAAATAAATAAAAATAGAACCCCAAGACATTAGTGGGAAGACCGTCAAAATACAAGTCGATAAACTAAGACTAAATATAGAAGTTGTCATGAATTAATACAATACAGAAGAAAATAAAGATGAGACACAGGCCGATCGATGTAAGACCGAGGGATAAATTATGAAAAGTGAATGATGAAGTTTATGTTAGAGAGAGAGACAGATGAGAGACGAGGAGAATATGAAGGAAGATGAGAGAGAGAAGAGAGGAGAGAGAGAGAGAGAGAGAGAGAGAGAGAGAGAGAGAGAGAGAGAGAGAGAGAGAGAGAGAGAGAGAGAGAGAGAGAGGAGAGAGAGAGAGAGAGAGAGAGAGGAGAGAAGAGAGAGAGAGAGAAAGAGTGATTCTTTTCCACACAAGCCTCTCGCATATTCTACATAAACAAATTATATGTTTTGTGAATCGAGATGTCTTTACTTCTATCTTCAATGAGGAAATATTTAATGTAAGTTTGTTGATATCATCAGGTATTCTAGAATTTGGCATAATGTAATGTGAATATGATTTTTTTTTTCTCTCTCTCTCTCTCTCTCTCTCTCTCTCTCTCTCTCTCTCTCTCTCTCTCTCTCTCTCTCTCTCTCTCTCTCTCTCTCTCTCTCTCTCTCTCTCTCTCTCTCTCTCTCTCTCTCTCTCTCTCTCTCTCTCTCTCTCTCTCTCTCTCTTCTCTCTCTCTCTCTCTCTCTCTCTACTCTTCTCAAACCATATTACTATAATCAAGACCACGAATACGAAAATCTACAGGTATCACTTAAGTACATTACATCCTTCATCTATCGTTACATACATAACAGCTAAATTCAAGATCCTCCCGCGTCCTTCATGGCTGTGTGTACGTGTGTTGTCAACTCAGTATGTACAGCCTTTGGGTCGCCACAAAGATGAGAAACTATTGCACTTGAAATGGTTCGTATTTTTTTTTTTCCGCACCAGGATAGACAGATGAACCTGGTATGAAATATAATGAATAACTAAAAGAAGAAAGAATAACGAAGAAAAAGAAAGAAAAGAACTAAAGAAAAGAAAAGAGAAAAAATTAAAGAAACTAAAGAAAAACTAAACTTTAAACTAAGGAAAAAAGTCTCCAAAAGTCGCCATTTGTCCTTCCTTCTATAGTGAATAGTAGGAATAAAAAGCCACTTTGGTTCTTCAGATGACATGATATATAGAAGAAATGTAAGAAAATATAATTGAAATCATAGTACCATCATATAAATATAGGAAATAGAGGAAGGTATTATATCACAGTGAAAAAGTAAGGGTATAAGACACTAGCTCTTACATACAAGGAAAAATATAAAGTGCTTGAGTAAATCCGATCTTTTGTACAAGGAAAAATATTTAAAAAAACTAGAAAGAGTAAATCCTATGTTTTTTAAAGCAAACACGAAGTACGTGGTCAAGATGTGTAATCAAATGAGGAAAATAGTTAAGAACCTTCGCGTCTCTTAATGACTTATAAGTGTATTTTTTAAGCAGAAAATAAGCTAAAATATTTTGTAAAACTTAAGAAAATTGCAAAGGAAAGCTGAAATAGTTGACGAGAAAAATTAATACAACTTCTGATGTGATATCACTTTTTTTCTAGTCTTAAGCATATCAGCATGTCCTATTTAAATTTTATTGTTGAAAATTGTAATGTTGGATGATACAGTAATAAAAAGAGATGCCCGACCAACGCTAGAGGATGTGATACGATAGCAAGATTAAAATATAACAGTGAAGAACGGCAAAAAACCTGAACTACATGCATTATAAAGAAAAGCTCTGACGTATCTAAGCAAAATATAATAAAGTTAGAATATTTCTACATAATCATTTTTCTTTAAACACAGACGATGAAAAAAGGTTATTTTCTATCTAAACCTTTAAGCTGGAAAAAAGAAACCATTGACTCTGTTCTTTTTCAGTAGTTGATAATGAAATTTCATCAAAGTCTCGCCCATGAATTTCAGAAAAGTTGAAGTTGAGAAAGTGAGAAACTATTTTAGATTATTTCAGGGTTATTTTATTTTGTTTTAGGTTATTTTAGGTTATTTGAGGTTTATTTTTTGGTTATGTGAGGTTATTTGAGGTTTATTTTTTGGTTATGTGAGGTTATTTGAGGTTTATTTTTGGCTATTTTAGGTTATTTATAGATTTTTTTTAAATCTATA
>JACEEZ010003105.1:425000-435000 GCA_016584305.1 Chionoecetes opilio
AGGGTATATAGAGTGATATAATAAGAAAATAGTCCTCGTAACACAGGGTATATAGAGTGATATAATAAGAAAATAGTCCTCGTAACACAGGGTATATAGAGTGAGACAGTCCTTGTAACGCAGGACACAAATAACAGCGGGCATGAAGAGGATAACTGCTCACACCACCCAGGCGAAAAAGCTGCGTCAAAAATTCAACTTCAGTGTTGCTCAATTACGGTGATAGTTACAGGAGTGCAACTACGTCAAATTGCAGTGTGTGTGTGGTGTGTGTGTGTGTGTGTGTGTGTGTGTGTGTGGTGTGTGTGTGTGTTGTGTGTGTGTGTGTGTGTTGTGTGTTGTGTCTGTGTGTGTGTCTGTGTGTGTGTGTGTGTGTGTGTGTGTGTGTGTGTTGTGTGTGTGTGTGTGTGTGTGTGTGTGTGTGTGTGTGTGTGTTGTGTGTGTGTGTGTTGTGTGTGTGTGTGTGTGTGTGTTGTGTGTGTGTGGTGTGTGTGTGTGTGTGTGTGTGTGTGTGTGTGTGTGTGTGTGTGTGTGTGTGTGTGTGTGTGTGTGTGTGTGTGTGTGTGTGTGGTGTGTGTGTGTGTGTGTGTGTGTGTGTGTGTGTGTGTGTAAGTGAAGTAAGTAAGTAAGTAAGTAAGTAAGTAAATGTATTGCCATTACAAAATCACACGAAGATAATTAAATATATAAAAACAAAAACGTAATGATGGCACGGTGTGTCAAGCATAAGCTCTTAGACAGACAAAATCATAACTAAATGGTTGTTCAGTAGTACAGGCATTATATGTGACTACCAACTATACACTATTAATAACACTAAAAAAATATATAAAAAATACTGCTAAGCAAATACAGACAATCGACACAGTTTCAACACAAGTTTAGTGTGTGTGTGTGTGTGTGTGTGTGTGTGTGTGTGTGTGTGTGTGTGTGTGTGTGTGTGTGTGTGTGTGTGTGTGTGTGTGTGTGTGTGTGTGTGTTTGTTCATCTAGTTGTATTTTACAGGGCCTGAGCTACCTTCTTATGTAGTCCCCGTCTCTATAACTACATTTTTAATTTGCTTTCTTAGTGTGTGTGTGTGTGTGTGTGTGTGTGTGTGTGTGTGTGTGTGTGTGTGTGTGTGTGTGTGTGTGTTGTGTGTGTGTGTGTGTGTGTGTGTGTGTGTTTGGTGTGTGTGGTGTGTGGTGGTTCATCTAGTTGTATTCATCTAGTTGTATTTTACAGGGCCTGAGCTACACTTGTATGCACCACGTCTCCATATCTATATTTTCAATTTACTTCCTTAGTGTGTGTGTATATGTGTGTGTGTGTGTGTGTGTGTGTGTGTGTGTGTGTGTGTGTGTGTGTGTGTGTGTGTGTGTGTGTGTGTGTGTGTGTGTGTGTGTGTGTGTGTGTGTGTGTGTGTGTGTGTGTGTGTGTGTGTGTGTGTGTGTGTGTGTGTGTGTGTGTGTGTGAGTCAATGTATGTATGTATATATGTCTGTACGGGTATATATGTATAAAGCGTTCATACATGCCAATATCATCAGCACAACACTCACACTAGAACAGCATCAGAGGTCGCCAGTAAGGATCCAGAAAACCGCCGCCACACCACCACAGAGACCAAGCCACTGAGGGTGCGAGGGTCCGTGCCCCCTGCCCCCGTGGCCCATGGCGGCAGGGGTGGCAGGGCGGGGCTCCCCTTAGTGCCCGGCCTCGCCCCTCGCCCCTCGCCCCACTTGCCTTGCCCCCACCCCAATGCGAACCCTTTAACATGACTTATGCTCCTCACATTATGATCAAATATGCAACACCAGTTTGTACTTCTTTGGGGGTAAGGGACGGGCAGCAACCTTGTGTGTGTGTGTGTGTGTGTGTGTGTGTGTGTGTGTGTGTGTGTGTGTGTGTGTGTGTGTGTGTGTGTGTGTGTGTATGTGTGTGTTGTGTGTGTGTGTGTGTGTGTGTGTGTGTGTGTGTGTGTGTGTGTGTGTGTGTGTGTGTGTGTGTTGTGTGTGTGTGTGTGTGTGTGTGGTGTATGTGTGTGTGATGTGTGTGTGTGTGTGTGTGTGTGTGTGTGTGTTGTGTGTGTGTGGTGTGTGTGTGTGTGTGTGTGTGTGTGTGTGTGTGTGTGTGTGTGTGTGTGTGTGTGTGTGTGTGTGTGTGTGTGTGTGTGTGTGTGTGTGTGTGTGTGTGTGTGTGTGTGTGTGTGTGTGTGTGTGTGTGTGTGTGTGTGTGTGTGTGTGTGTGCGTGTGTGTGTGTGTATGTGTGTGTGTGTTTGTGTGTATGTGTGTGTGTGTGTTCAGATTATGAAATTATCAATGATATAACACTTTGTTTTTCTCATTACAAGTGAGGATTCTGATCAATTCATTATTACATTATCAACAACTTTATGTATTTTAATCATTAATAAACACGCACACACAGACACACAGACATATTACGTACGATCTAGGGTAATGTGATCATACAGGAAAACCGAAAAATGTGGAAACTCTTCACATATAAGACAACTTTGCATGTGCATAAAGATAACTTAACACTTCTTAACACTCAAGGTGTATGTATGTATGTAGCAATACTATTTTTTTTTCCCATTTTTATATATATATATATATTTTTTTTACCTTTGCATCAATTATTATTATTTTTATTTTATTTTATCAATGTTTCCATCTTGAGTCATGGCGGGTTGGTACATATCATTAAAAACCTACATGTTGTACTTCAGTAAGGACCAGGAAGCTGCCAGTAAGTTGGAGGCGAAGTGTGACGGTGAGGCATCAGTGTGTGTGTGGTTTTACATTTTTGCTTTTAGTAGTGTTGCTGAATTTTTAGATTGAGCTGATAGGAAATGACATATATATACATGGAAGTAGAATTTTAATGTGAAAATAATACTAAGGCGCCACAACGTTTCCCATATATATTTTTTTAGATACTTGATACTTTTGATAATTACTGATTAGAATACATTTTTGGTCCATGAGTGATTTTGGTATATCATGTAATTTCTTTTTATGCATTTTTGTGGACAATAAAATATCTATCTATCTATATATCTATCTATCTATCTATCTATCTGTGGCTGAGCAATGGCGAGACAACCGTGATTCACAGACACTTGCAGGAATGACCATGATTTTCAAAATCTAAATATAATATATTTTTTCCAGACTGAGCAACAACGGAACCATGGATTGCTATCTTGGACATGTTCTAAAAGAGGCGTCATCATGGTATTACGACAAGCTGTACTGGCAGAAGACAGAGACGACTAATGGATAAATTATTTGCTATTCGATTTCAGAGATGAGGTGCTAATATTTCATACACGAACACACGCACATACACACACACACACACACACACACACACACACACCACACACACACACACACACACACACAACACACACACACACACACACCACACACCACACACACACACACACACACACACACACACACACACACACACACACCACACACACACACACACACACCACACACACACACACACACACACACACACACACACACCACACACACACACACACACACACACACACACACACACACACACACACACACACAACACGCACACACACACACACACACATGTACATATATTTCTAATGGATAGCAGATTTATTGAAAATATCTACTCTTCCCTAACTGCTCTATGGTTGCGGTGATTGTAATGTATGTTATAGATAGCAGTTTAGGCGATAGGTTTCAGTACCGATCACTAGTAATGGTGGATGGTAATGGCAAAGTTGATTGAGAGGACTAGAACAGTTTAAATACCTGATACCTAGGAAATAAAATAAACATTTAAATGAATGAATACCTAAGATATATTATTCTTTTCAAATACGAGTAATAAGTCACGATATAAAATACCAATGACCGATTCATAGAAACAAAAATAATAAAAAAAGATATTGTATAAACTCGTACAACACTCTTAGGTAAATATTTCCAATACCTTTCCTACATATCAACTACTATAGTAGATTTCCTATATATACAACTATAAGGATATAATTAAAATAAATAGGCATGTTTTACAATTACACTTTTAATAACGAAGATAATAATACAGTTCACTAAGCAATCAAAAGCATAAACATATTTCTTACTGTAGGTTAAACATATTTCTTAAATGTAGTGTTATTCTATACTTAATACAAAAGAATGCATTCAATGTACTTAGACATGTTCGACTATATTTTTGAGGCAAGCATGCATGACTATAGGCCGAATCAGCTATTATTTATACTCAGCCTATGCATGGTGTAATATTTTAGACAACTCTTGGCATTACCTAGCAGGCGAAGAATCCGACAGGCTATTACAATAAGATGATTAACTTTAGGTGTTTAGATTTCATAGATTGTATGAAAAATGTCTAATAATGTGAGACTCGTAACACTAAGATCGCACTCGAAATATATGTATAAAAGAAATAAGTAGTAGTTAGAGGTCCGCATAAAAGAGGATCTTGCCATCAAAGTAAGTTATGAAAATATAATTATCGAGGAAGAATGATTATCAAATAAATTATTACATGTATTCATGGTATGTTTTTGAACATTATTCACCTAGTGTGTAAAGGTTGTCTTAATGATTTAATGATTTCCTTAAGTTGATTACTTTTTTTTTTTATTATTTGCATGGTGATTAGAAAAAAAACCGTACACGGCTAACGAGGAACTCAGAATGGAATACATACAGTACAGGATCAAGTCAATCATCTGAGCGACTGGTAATTAACTGTAACTGTAACATGAGTTGATGAGTGAATAAGACGAATTGCAACATGACATAACCTGATGAATACACAGAAGAACCAATGAACATGAACTTAAACAAAATAAAAACCCCAGGAAGTGTTGAATGGTCGAAGAAAAAAAACGGAGAGAGAGAGAGAGAGAGAGAGAGAGAGAGAGAGAGAGAGAGAGAGAGAGAGAGAGAGAGAGAGAGAGAGAGAGAGAGAGAGAGAGAGAGAGAGAGGAGAGAGAGAGAGAGAGAGAAGAGAGAGGAGAGAGAGAGAGAGAGAGGAGAGAGAGAGGAGAGAGAGGAGAGAGAGAGAGAGAGAGAGAGAGAGAGAGAGAGAGAGAAGAGAGAGAGGAGAGAGAGAGAGAGACGAAGAGGAGAGAGGAGAGAGAGAGAGGAGAGAGAGAGAGAGAGAGAGAGAGAGAGAGAAGGAGAGAGAGAGAGAGAGAGAGAGAGAGAAGAGGTAACAAAATTATATATAGATCTCCGAACAAATAATGAAGAAATATAAAGTGAAGACACAAAAAGAGGACAATTCTACTCCATGATTAAACGTTAAAAAAATAAATGATAATAATAGGTAAGTGATTTTTGGCAACATCGAAATTGCATGAGAAATATATAACTTTTTATTTTGAGTATAAAGTATAAGGAATGTGTTGAACCAGTCTTAGATTATGTATTAAAAGCAGAATACTAGATAATTGTCCTTGCGTTCTTAGCTTGTGTTTCAGAGGGCTTATATATGAATCCTACCATTTGCTTATGTATCAGAAAGAATAGATATGTGTCCTAATACCCCATTTTAATTCAAGTATCACGAGAAATAAATATGTTAGGTCAATCTTAACCCCTTTCACGCCTAGAATTTTCCTTTGCTATATAAAATTGTCTATTGTTAGCCATAAGAATACAAAACGCAACTTAATGGACCACATTAGCTAGTGTACAAGGATACTTAACAGGTCATATCTATAAATCATTGCTTATATTAATTAAAATCGTCTTATGGTAGCCAAATTACAATGGAAATTACGTCCTGGGCCTCAGGTGTTAAGTTTGTGTGACAGAAGGAACAAACATTTATCCTACAAGCCTTCGATTATGCCGCACAAAAAAAGTGTGCCGAACCAGTCATTGTTTATATATGATTAGATATACCCGTGTTATACAAGTCTTTGTTTATGCATCATGAAAACAATATATGTATTCTACAACGATTTCATTTAAATACGAAAAAGCGAAACCATAAAAAAAACTTGGGAAGGCGAAAGTTATCCTAAATATACAAATTAAAACAAAAACAGGAATAAAATAATCTAAAGATAAACACGAATCGCCAGTTACTCAGAAGACCCATACTTGAGAGCATCACAAATATTATTAAATCTGATAAGAAGAGAGAGTCGCAAGATAACCAGATGGATACCCCGGCTAGAGAGAGAGAGAGAGAGATAGAGAAAGAGAGACCCCCCCGGCGATTCTGTACCCAACCAAGGTTAGCAGACAGGACGCGGTGTAGACGAGAACAGAACTGGAATGACGGGAGGAACGGACAGCAGCAAACAGACAGGGATGAGCCGAGGCAATGGGAAGATGTCTTTGTCCCGTGGTGGTCGAGCAATGGCTACCAACCGGTCAAGAAGACATAGAAGGGAGGAGGGGAGGAAAGGAAGAGGAAGGAGAAGAGGTAGGAGAAGGGGTTCGTAAGAGGAAAGGGGGGTTGAGGAGGTAGGATGAAGAGGAGCAGGTCAGAATGGAGTCCCAGGATGGCTTAGGGAAGGAGGATGTGTAGGGTAGGACTTCATGTGTGTGTGTGTGTGTGTGTGTGTGTGTGTGTGTGTGTGTGTGTGTGTGTGTGTGTGTGTGTGTGTGTGTGTGTGTGGTGTGTGTGTGTGTGTGTGTGTGTGTGTGTGTGTGTGTGTGTGTGTGTGTGTGTGTGTGTGTGTGTGTGTGTGCGCGCGTGCGGCGTGCGTGCGTGGTGGTGTGTGTATGTGTGTGTGTGTGAGAGAGAGAGAGAGAGAGAGAGAGAGGAGGAGAGGGAGAGGGAGAGAGAGGAGAGAGGAGAGGAGAGAGAGAGAGAGGAGAGAGAGAGAGAGAGAGAGAGAGAGAAGAAGAGAGGTAGAGAGAAGATTATATGAAAGAGATGGAGCTGAGGAGAATGAGTGCGCTGTCCTGACTATTACCACTCCCTCCGCCGCAATGTTTTCACCCTCGCTGATAAGTGTGGCGCGGGACACCACCACAACAACCACACCAGGCCAATAGACATCACGGGACAAATTAGTTAATGTTTTTCATGCGTGGGTAATGAAGCCACGTCACTCATATGTGCATGGGGAGGGCAATGAAACGATAATTTAGCTTAAAAGAAGGTGCATATATGTAAGGTTTTATAAGCAGTATTATAGTTTTTTAGGTTTTATATTTTAAGGCAGATAGATAAGGTTTTAAGGGGCATATATATAAGAAAAAAATATATATATGTGAATAAGTATATATGCGTGAGTGCATAGCTATATACGAGTTTACATTTATGATTTATATGTATACACGTTCATAAAGCATATAGATAGACAGACAGACAGACAGATAGAAAGGTAGAAAGATAAACAACGAAGGAATATTTGTTCTGTAGGCAAACGGCTAACTAAAAGCGGCCACCATTTTTCTATTTCCGGATGGCCCTGTGCATCGCGGAGGCTACAGCAACGCTACGGCATCGCTACAGTGTCGCTACAGAGGACACGTGTACCTCAGACCCAACACGGGGCTTCAGGGCGAGTCATGCTACAGCCCCGACAGGATATTTTACCTTTCACGGGAGCATTAGTTTTTCATAGGATTGATCCGTACGTATAGGTCAGCGTTTTGGGTATGTTTGTTTTATGGGCATCCATGACCTGACCTGACCTGGCAGCGGCGATGTGACCTTCCCTCCAGGGGCGCGTCAGGCCAGACCCCGCCACGCCCCCCCCCAACCCCCAGCCAGCCTCTCCTAACCCCCAGTCAGCCCCCCCAACCCCCAGCCAGCCTCTTCTAACCCCGTCAGCCCCCCCCAACCCCCAGCCAGACCCCCCAACCCCTAGCCAGCCCACCCAACCTCCAGCCAGCCCCCCTCAACCCCCAGCCAGCCCACCCAACTCCCAGTAACCCCCCAGCCAACCCTAGCCAGCTCCCCCAACCCCCAGCCAGTCCCCCCCAACCTTCAGCCAGCCCCCCAACCCCCAGCCCCCCTCTCCCCCCACCATTACCGGCGAGGTCCTGTGGCCGGTCGGGCTCTATCGATCCAAACACTTTTTCCGCGGCTCCCCAAAATTCTTTCTTTTTTAGATATTCTGCGTTAAATGTACACGTATTGCGGATTATTAAGGAACAGAATCCATTAGCGGGGGCAAACACATCATGGCCTCGTGGACAGCACTTATACCGCCTAAACCTCAATGGCCATTACTAACCCCACTGGTAATGACTTTGTTTAGCACCACCGGCTTATTCCTGATTTTCAAAGGTTTTTTTTTTCGATGGGAAGGGAATGTTGCTGCGCCTATTTTGATATCAGAAAAAAAATGTGTGCAGTAAAGGACGCACATCAACACTGGATCTCAAAATACCTGAGTTCCTGCATTCCTGGTGACGGCCAAGAAGTCCTACAAAAGAAAAAGAAAAAAGTATATATAAAAAAGGATGAAAATGATACACAAAGAATAATTGTGATAGACATGAAACTCGCTCTTCATCTTTTTTCGTGACTCATCCGATTTTTTATGGCAACGTTTCAGTACGTAACACTCCGCCATTTTGTGACAAATTCATACAGAAAAAAAAGAGTTTCACAAATTAAGCAGATGAAGGTGGCACTTGTAACACCTCTTTTTTTGTTTTGCCCTTGGCCAGTCCTTCGTGGTGTAAAAAAGAAGAAGAAAAAACACGACTCTCATGTTTTCATAATATTCACACTACTTACTGGTTTCAATTTTCCTTCACTGATTATTTAGTTAAGAATCCATTAATTATAGATGTATCGTAACAACCCTACTTTACGACTTACTTTTATTATTAAATTAACTAGGTTTTTCTGATGACCTGAAAACGTTGGGCGAATATGACGAAAGATCCTGAAAATAAAATTAACGTTATTTTTTCATTGCTAATCATGGTTTGGTTAGATTTGGTGTGCATCGCGTAAGTCAGGTAAACAGGCAGTGGTGTACTAACCTTTGGGGTTAAGCTGTTATGTAAGAAAGTGTGTGTGTGTGTGTGTGTGTGTGTGTGTGTGTGTGTGTGTGTGTGTGTGTGTGTGTGTGTGTGTGTGTGTGTGTGTGTGTGTGTGTGTGTGTGTGTGTGTGTGTGTGTGTGTGTGTGTGTGTGTGTGTGTGCGCGTGTGTGTGTGTGCGCGTGTGTGTGTGTGCGCGCGCGCGCGTGTGTGTGTGTGTGTATGTATGTGTGTGTGTGTGTGTGTGTGTGTGTGTGTGTGTGTGTGTATGTGTGTGTGTGTGTGTGTGTGTGTGTGTGTGTGTGTGTGTGTGTGTGTGTGTGTGTGTGTGTGTGTGTGTGTGTGTGTGTGTGTGTGTGTGTGTGTGTGTACCTTTACTTACATAACTACATTTTACTACAGAATATTTATTGCCTTTACAGTGTATGACATGATGATGGGGAAAAAGTGGAGATAAAAAGATAAGATAAGATGAGAATGGAAGAAATTAATTAAAATAAAGAAGTTATTAGAAGAAAGAGAAGATAGGAAGACAAGAGAAGGAATAAAAGAAGGGGAAAAGATGAAACAGGAGATAAAGAGGAGGAAGACATAAATAAGTAACATAAACAGTACATAAGACATAACAGACATAACATATATAACAGACAGACATAAGACATAACAGTCAGACAGACAGACATAACAGACATAACAGACAGACATAACAGTCAGACAGACATAACAGTCAGACAGACATAACAGTCAGACAGACATAACAGTCAGACAGACAGACATAACAGACATAACAGTCAGACAGACAGACATAACAGAACATAACAGACAGACATAACAGACGTAACAGACAGCCAGACAGACATAACAGACATAAACAGTAAGTATATTCCAGTACATATTTGTTCTTACTTGCTTGCTTTATCTTTCAATTGCTTTGTTTATTAATAGTTTAGTCATTTATATATTCACTTATTTTCTGAACGTTATAGTGCCATCTGGAAACACGAGTCATTTTCCATTACAT
>JACEEZ010003105.1:437500-453398 GCA_016584305.1 Chionoecetes opilio
CCGTCATATAGAAGCTACTCATCAACCCTTTACTTTTTTTTTACGTTTGAGCCTATAGCGCCTGTAGGCTAGTATCTTCCTTCCTTTTAGGTTTTATCTTCTACTTTACTATCCTACTCTTGACATCCCATCCACTCTCCGGTCACGTAAGACAGTAAAAAGCATATAGATAGATAGATAGATATTTTATTGACCACAACATACATTTTCTATAGTCATAATAATCACGAAATATGGTCAAACAAATTACTTTATCAATTATTGAGCCTATGTTTACGGTAAAACTGAATTATAAGCAAGTAATTCATACATTAATTTGACACATAAAAAAAAAATACCCGCTCAAAACAGGTAGAACACATAATCCTTGAGGGCTACACACAGCCTCCACGTGGCCAACACTAGGCCATGTCTTGCATCTCCGTCTAAGGAGGTTGGGCGGCAGTGTTTATCGAAACCGTCTGCAATATGTCTCGTCTATCAGTTTCCTTCACTACTTATAATGTTTTTTGAAGAATGGTGTTTATCAGGTTGTATCAAGGCTGTTTTCTATTTTCTTTTTACGTGATAGGGAGATTGATATAGGGCGGTATAAAAATAACAGAAAAAGTTTGCTCAATTGCTAGCCCCATAATGAATAAATAAATGCAAAGTATGATAATAACAATGAACATGCGTAAAACCAAGAGATATTAGGCAACATAATACAATGGTCTGAACAGATGAGTGTGAAAACAACGATAACTTGATTGAAAAAGAAGAAGAAAATAAAAAAAAAGACATTTACGTGAAGCTAACTATTACTTACTCGTACTGTATACATAGGGAAGATCTCAAACTTTCAGTGAATAATAGTTATGATGATCTAAATTTTATCAACTACAATACATCACCAAAATTCTTCTTCGTGACAGACTACATGACACGGCGCCCCAAGGAACGCTCACAAAGCAAACCTAGCTTCTTTTGTTCAATAATAATAATTTAATCAATAATAATCATTTAATAAGTCTAACTCAATGCCCTATCCACTCCTTCGCTAATGATTCTACCTTGCATTTTTTTACGTCGTTCATTAGGCGTCCAACTCAACAGGAACTAAGTGACTCACGGAGAGATGCCACAGAGATCCTAAGGTTTTTAGGAAATAATTTTTTATTTTGCCCAAAAAAAAACAAAAAAATCCCCCTTTTTTTAAAAAAGGGCCCCTTTTAAAAAATTCCCCCCGAAATTTATGGCCCAAAAACCCAAATTTTTTTTTTTTCTTTATCAATTTTTTTTTTTTTGGGGGGGGCCAAAAAAAAAAAAAATTTTTTTTTTATAAAAACAATTTTAAAGCGAAAACCAAAATTTAATTGGAACTAAAAAAATTCTGAAAGAAGGTAAAACAACATAATTTTAAAAAGGGGGGTAAAAAAAGTTTTTCCCCCGGGGCCCAACCCTTTTACTTTTTTCCCTTTAAACTTTTTATAAATATAGGGAAAAAAAATCTCAAATTTCCTTAAAAATATTTATAATTTTTTTAAAATTTTTATAAATTTACCAACTTTAAAAAATTTTCTTTTCGTGAAGTAATGAAAGGGGGGAAAAAATAAAAAGAAAAAGTTTCTTTTGTTCCCATAAAAATTTTTTAAAATCAAAAAAATTTTAAAATTTTAACCCCATCCCAAAAACCCACCTGAATATTCCCTTTTTTACGGTCGAAAAATTGGGGTTTTAAAACAAACTAATTGTTAAAAAAGAAAAAATTAAAAAAAAAAATTCCAAAATTTTTTGCCCGTTTCTATTTTTCTTTTGGAAAAAACCAAACCTGTTTTTTGTAATTGAAAAAAAAATTTTTTCAAATTACCAAAAACCACCCAAAAATTTTTTCCTTTTCTTTGCAACTAAAATGCAGGCGCCCAAAAGGAACCCACAAAAAACCACTCTTTTTTTTAAATTCCATAAAACAAAAAAACTTAAAGTAGGGGAATTCAAAAAAAATTTTCCCCCCTTTCGGAAGTTTCCCGGTTTTTTTAGTTCTTAAAACTAAATCAACAATTTCAGGAAATTCCCCCCCGGGCCTAAACCAAACTTTTTCATAACGTTAGCCAAATAAACCCTGGGGTTCTTTTTTCCCAAAAAACCCAATTTTAACTTCGAAAAAAACCCCCGGGAAAATTTTCCCCCCAAGGCCCCCAAAACCTGGTTGAGGAAAAAAACCCAAAAAACCTTTATTTCCATGCGGGAAACCCACCTTCAGGGGGTCGGCCTTTGCACAAAAAGGAAAGTTGTAAATTTGGCAAAAAATTTCTTCTTACGGGGGTTTTCCCCGGGCCCAGGGGTAGGCCCCCTTTTCCCCTTTCTTACACCCAAAAAACGCTGGGTAACCCCCTTTTCCGGGGAAATTTAATTCCAAATAATTTTTAATAACCCCGGGAAACGGGGTACCGGGTTGAGGTTCCTCCGGGAAAACCCCACCCCCCAAGGGACCAAACTTCAAAGGATTAAATTTATTTCACAAATCCAAAAAACAAAAAGGGGGTAACGAATTTTTTTAAACCCCCTTTCTGTTCCCGAACGCCGTACGCCCCGTTTCCAAATTTTCAAACACAAAAGGGGTAAACATTTCCTTAGCTGGGAAACCCCTTCCCAAAGGCTAAAAAAACCCCCAAAAATTTCCACCAAAACCCGGGGGGGCTTTTTTAAACTTAAAAAAAATTTTAACATCGTTGTTGGAAACGAAAGACCCCATTATACTCAGGTTCCAAACCAAAAAAAATTTTAAGCTAAAAGTTTTTTGGCTAAACCTTTAAATTTTGACATAAAGCGGTTTAAATTTTTAATTTAAAGAAAATTTGCCCCGGGAAACGAAAAAAGGGCCCTTTTAAAAAAAATTAAGATCATTTTTTTGGGAAAAGTTTTAACCAAAACCAAAAAATTTTTAAATTTTGGGAAAAAATTTTCCCCCCCCCTATAAGCGGAAGGTTCCCTTTATGCAAAGAATTTTTAAATAAGGGGGTTGAAAAAATAATAAAAAAAAAAGTTTTAAAATTTTAAAAAAAAACCCTAAAGAAAAATTTTTTTTTTTTTTTTTTTTTTTTTTTGGGTTTTCATTTAAGACTTGACCCTGTTTGGATTACTGCGTATGGGGTAAACATTTGGAAAACGTGTTTCACAGGCTAATCAATGGGGGCAAAATTTTGAAATTTTAGACATCACAGAAAAATCGGTTTTTTAGCCCCCAAATTATAAAAAAGCGATTTAAACAAAGAAAAAGCAGGGTACTAAGCGAAGTTAAAATGGATTGCCTACAAAAGGGAAAATAACGCCGAAAACATGTGAAATTGTATTCCTAATAAACCCCGCCCGGGGGTTTGGAAAAAACTTTTCCCCATGGTAAGAAAACGTTTAAATAACAAAAAACCAACCCTTTTTTTGGGAATGAAAAATGAGTTTTAAAAACCAAAACCCATTGGCGGGAAAGCGCCGACCCGTAAAATTTTAAAAACCATAAAAAGGAAAGACGGCGATTTAAAGAATACAATGACCCCAAACGTCCCCTGCAAAGGAATTAAGTCAAAAAAGCGCGAGTATGAAAAAAAATTGCAAAAGGAAATCCAAAAAAAACCCAAAAAAGGTTCTTTCAAACTTTAAAAGTAAAAAAAAAACGTCAAAAACAAGTATTGGACCATTTGAAAAGTAATAAAAATATCTTGGTAAATAAATAATAAGAGTAGGGCCCGTACGTACTCAATGAATACTTTAAGGGGGGTATTTAAAAAAGAAGAAAAAACCCCAAATTACCAAAACCAGTAAACATGTTTGCAGGACTCAAAGGGATGGGACTGGTAATAGGAAGATAACATTTAACGAAATTTTCAAATTTTTTTTTGTGAAATTGACCCAGCAAAAATCCGGGGGGGTTTGGACGAAATCTCGCCGCGATACTTCGCGAATGTCACAGCCCAACTTTCGCTAAAAATTAAAGATTTTTTTTCCAAAAAATCGTAAGTAAAAAAAATTTTTCCCTAGTATGGGAAAATTTAAAGCTAAGGGTTACACCGATTTTAAAGAAGGGTGTAAGAGCCCCCGAAAGAAATTATCCCCCAAATTTAGTCAAAACGTCGTTTGTTAAACTATTTGGGGGGAAATATTGGGGGATAAAATGTGTCTTTTTCTCGATGAAAAAATAAACTCAATACAACTCCCAGCTGGATTTCGAAATAAGAGATCCTGTTTAACAAACCCAAACGGGTTTTTTTAAAGGGCATTTATTCAAACGGGGACGAAAAATTTCCCCCTGGGATGTAATATACCTTGATTTTCAGAAAGCCTTCGATACAGTTCTAATAAGCGCTGTTGACCAATAAGGGACATGGCATAGGAAGGAGAAATTATGTTCAGGGTTTGGGGCGTTGGTTTTTAAAATCGAAAACAACGGGTAAAAAATTGGTGAGGCATTTTGTTTGGTTGGGGGGGTCCAAAGTTGGGGGGGCCTCGGGGGCTGGGTTTCTTGGGCCCTCCCTTTTTTTCTGATATATATCAACGATCTGGACTGCGGACTTGTATCTAAAAAAATAAAAATTTTGCGATGAAACCAAAATTAGGCGGTAAACAAATACTAGAGAAAAATGGGGAACTCATTTCAAATTTTCTTTGACAAAAATATCAGATTGGAGGATAAATGGGTATTAAAATTCAATTCCAATAAATGTTTAAAATAATGCAATAGGAAACGATAACCCCCAAATAAAAACTATCAAAAACAAAAAAAAATCGTTTAAATTTAAGTACAGCAGGAAAAAAAGGTTTAAAGGGGTCATCATCAGTAATGATCCCGAAAAACCCGTTCGGGGGTTGCCTAGCAGCCGTAAAAAGGCCAAAAATGATTTGGGCCTTTTTTTAAACGTACTTTGAACATAAAATCCCCAAAATAATGGGCACAAATTTTAAAACTCCCTTGGTTAGGGGCCCCCACTTGGAATATGCCGTTCAATTTTGGTTTTGCCCGGTTTTTGGAAAAGATAAACCAAATTGGAAAACAGTTTCAAAGAAGGGGCAACAAACCCAAAATTTCCCTCTCTGCGAAATTCATCTTAGAAGAAGGGACTGGGAAAATTAATATGTTTTCCCTTTAAAGGTTTGTAGAAACCCCTGGGGGCTTGATTTTGAAACCTTTAAGATCCTAAAAAGGGTTTTTTGGGCCCTTAAAACAAAAAAACCTATTCGAGCTTTTTAAAATCCAATTTACAACAAAAAAATAAATTTTTTAAAACTAAAAAGGGCAACGTTTTCAAACCGATCTCCGTAAAAATTTTTTTCAATTTTGAGTCGTTGATCGTTTTGGGAAAAAGTTACCAGCAAATTTTTCGGAAACCAACACAAAAATCATTTAAAAAAAAGACCTTTTTGCGCACTTTTAAAGTAAATGGGTTTTTTAATAGTGCCCCAATTTTGTATCTAAAACCCCCGTACCGAAAAAAGGGTTTTAGTGGGGAGTGGTAGTTGAGTTAGTATTTTCATATCCTATTATTCTGCCTATGAAAAATTTCCCTGTTCCTATCCTCTTTAGGGACATGGTATCATTTTCCAACTGTTTTTTTTACAAGTTGTTGATAGTTAGTAGTATGTAGTTCAGCAGATACCCCGCTTTTGGACCAATAGGTCTCCTGGTGGGCTTTTTTACCCCTTGTAATCCTATGTTTTAAAAAATGTTACTTTTGCAAAAATTTAAAAAGCTTGGGGCTTTCCCTTTTCTAAAAAATTTTTAACCCGGAAATCTCAAAATGACCTACAATTAAGTATGGAAAAACAAGGGTTTTCTTTTTCATTTTTCCTAATTTTTCTTTTCTTTTGGGTTTATTATGTGATTTTGCTGGGGTGGGGTTGGGGGACCTGGGGGGTTGGAAATGAAAGTGCGCGGGGGGAGTGAAGGGTTTCTGAGGTGAATTTAAAAAAAAAAAGAAAAAAAAGGAAACAAAACAGAAAAAAAAAGCATCGTAAACATAAAAAAACAAGAACGATGGATTTAAAAAAAATGAAAAACGTATCGAAAAAAAAAAAAAAAAAATTGAGGTCCATGGCTTTAAAAATTTTATACTTCAGGGAAAAAACATCAAATAAAATAGGGAAAAAGGGAGATAGGCAGAATGAATACCCCATATATACTTTAAAATGGCAAGTATTATGTTTCGTTTTGGGTTTTGGGAACTAAAAAACTTGGGGTTCTTGGTTTCTGGTTGGGAAAAAAAAACCCCTTTCTGGAAAAAAGCTAAAATAAAACGAAAAATAGTTGATAGGCCCGAATGAATGAATACTCATAAAAATTTCAAGGGGGCCCAAAAATTTTTCTATGGTGTATGTGTAACTAAGGGAAAGCCCGGCTTTTTGTTACCTCTTTTCTTTTTCCCTTTGGGCCCTTTCCCCTTTGATGGGAAAATAAAAAAAAATAAAACCCGGGTTTTTAAAAGAAACGGTCGTTTAAAACAATTGGGCTGACACCAAACCAAAAAAAAAAACCCCCCCAAAAAAAAAAAAAACTTTAAGGAAAATCTAACCCTCTTGAAGTTCAGGAAAATAATTTCCAAATTTTACTTTGGGTATACCCTTAGGGCGAAATTTTAGTGAATATAAGCAAGGTTTTATAAAATATGACCTGTTTAGTAAACCTTGGTTCCCACTAGCTAAGTGGTATATTATTTTCTTTTCAAATTTGTATGGCTAACAACAGACTTTTTATATTTAATGGAAAGATCTGGGCGTGAAGGGATTTAAAATTTGATTTTTCCCCTTTATTACCCTTTTATCCACACGAGAGGGTCTGACACAAACTAAAAGAAGAAAAAAACTACAAATTTTTAATACCAGGGTGGGGGGTGCGGCCCAAATTTCAAAATTAAAGTGAGGAAAAACAAAACTTTTTTCCCTTTTAAGAGAGTATTTTGGGCACAAAACCCGGAAAAAAACCGTGCGAATCTAGTTCCTTAAAGACGTCCTGATACTTGGAAGGATGTAAGTTTTTCCGGAAAGTCACAGGAAAAGAGGAAAATAAAACATAAGAAAAAAAAGGAAGCTACAAGAGGCCCGGGGACCCACACGAGGTAGTTTTCCCATGGGTTAACCCCTATACCTTTAAACCACCTTCATCCCCTCCCTGAATTTATCTAGCCACCTTTTAAAACTCCCTAATGAAATCCGCATAACTACCTGTCTACTGAGTCCCTTCCAATCATTTTTCCCCCCCTATTTTTTGACCCAGATTTTCCCCCAAATTTCCCTTTTCAAATCAAAAGGAATGTAGGTAATTATTAATTTTTCAAGAAGATGATTTTTTAAAGAGTGAGAGCGGGGGGGGGGGACTTAGATATGAAAGAAAAAAGTCAAATCAATTTTTTTTTTTCATAGATAGCCAGAACGGGCATGATAATAAGAGACCCTTCATGTGCAGTGGTAAAGGAGGGAAAAGTGGAGAGGAAAAGAAGACTAGAGACAACAAGGAGAGGAAACAAAAAAATCTGAACCAAGATATCAACGAAGGATAATGCATTTCATTCCACCATTATGATACGTGGATCTAATCATCTAACTCATCTACCCTCTCATCTAACCATATCATCTAACTCTCATCTAACCAATTAATTTACAGCCAAACACGATTTTTGTGTGTTCATTACTAGCAGAACAAAAACCAACCCATTATATCCCATCACGGTCTATGTCGTATGCCGAATCCTGTGTGTAGTGAGGGAACAAGATGTGTGCCTGTTCTTAGCTTTGTAAAAGAACACTGAATCCTCGTTACCGCTACAAATAAGTCTAAGGTAATGCATGCTATTAGCCCCTTCACGCCCAGATATTTCCATTAATATATAAAATTGTCTGTTGTTAGCCATAAAATTAGGAAAAGTAGCTTAATATACCAAATTAGTTAGTTGACAAGGATACTAAACAGGTCATATCTATAAAATCTTGCTTATATTCACTAAAACATCGTCTAATGGTAGTCAAATTACAGTGCAAATTACGTTCTGGGTCTCAAGGGGTTAGAAGAGAACTAAGGATGAAAATTTGAGAAAGATAGATGAGGTTTTTGAGACATGAGATAAAGAGAGAAGAGTTGGAGAATGAAAGACTAAAGGGAAGAATATCAGGAAGCAGAGAGGAAAGGGAGAAAGAGAAGTAGATTATTTATTTATTTACATCACAAGGGACTGGCCAAGGGCAAAAAAAAAGTAACAAAAAACCAGCTTAGACAGTAAGATAATAAAAACAAAGGGAGTTAGGCCAATTTAGTTCAGGAGGTGTCTTGTCACTCCTCTCTTGAAGGAATTTAAGTCGTAGGAAGGTGGAAAAATGGACATGGATGGAATGATGTGACAGGCTGGGGAGGATATTCATGGAAGCCTTCTGTAAATCATAGGAGATAGGGATGGTTGGTATTCCATAGACACCAACGCCTTAACCCCTTGAGGCCCAGAACATAATTTCCATAGTAATTTGGGTAGCATTAGACGATTTTTAATTAATATAATTTTTTTTTTATAGATATGATCTGTTTAGTGTGCTTATCCACTAGCAATTTAGATATATTCAGCTACTTTTCATAATTTTATGGCTAAAACAGACAATTTTTGGGGGTTAAGTGAAGGGGTTAATGGGCAGGGCACTCCGGTAGGGGTGGCAAGATGATGATGCATGCCCCGTGTACCAACGACTTAACAAGGCATGAACTCCTTCTATACGACTTACAGCCAATGCATTTTGCGCCAAGACAAGTGTATATCACGTCATGCAAAATAGAATATACTTCATTTTTTGTTTTGCTATGCGTTATGTTACGTTCTCTTCTTCCTAACAAACATCACGACTCCTTTCATATATTCGTTCACATACTACAGATTTTTTATACTTTACAATTGTTTGTTTCCTTCTAAAGCATTCTGTTTTTTCCATGCATTCTTTTAGAACTTCATCTACCATGGTGTATGTGGCAGTGTGGTGGGTTGTCCGGTGTATCTGCCGAATAAATACTTGGATCTCCACAAGTATGCGGTATAAGGGGGGTTGGGGGGATGAGGGAAAAACTTGTGTTGGTGGTGGTATTGCTGCTGGGAACTGTGTTGTGTGAACATGACGCTGGTGGTGGTGGTGTTAGCTGTGGGGAGGGGGAGTGTGGTGAGCCTGGTGTCTGTGGGTGTGTGTGTGTGTGTGTGTGTGCGTGTGTATGTGTGTGTGTGCGTGTGCGTGTGCGTGTGTGTGTGTGTGTGTGTGTGTAATGATCATGGTCTTGTACACGCGAGCTGGCTCGCGATCGCCAGTTTTATCCTCCCGGAGAGAGCTTGAAGCTCATATGACCGACCTATGGGTAATGACTGGAACCTCACAACACACACACACCCATCCGCTTGCTCAAGAGGGAGAGTAACCGGCCGATTTTCTCAATGAAAAATCCCTGGAAACGAGCAGGGGCCAGGGATCGAACGCCGGACCAGAGAATGGCGTGTGACGCTGTAACCCACAAAGCCACTCAGGTGTGTGTATGTGTGTGTTATTCACCCATGCTCTTGTCCACGCGAGCTGGCTCATGATCGCCAGTATCACCCTCCCGGTACGAGCTTGGAGCTCATTATTACCGATCTTTGGGTGATGCCTGGGACCTTCACACACCACACACCCCCATCCCTTTGCTCAAGGGGGACAGTAACTTCCCGAATTTGTCAGTGAAAAATCATCGTGAGCAGTGAGGGTTCGAACTGGCTACCACAGAATAAGTGGTGTGTGTGTGTCTGTGTGTGTGTGTGTGTGTGTGTGTGTGTGTGTGTGTGTGTGTGTGTGTGTTTTTTGTGTTGTGTTGTGTGTGTGTGTGTGTGTTGTGTGGTGTGTGTTGTGTGTGTTGGTGTGTGTGTGTGTGTGTGTGTGTGTGTGTGTGTGTGTGCGTGGTGGTGTGTGTGTGGAGGCTTCTGTGTTTTGGGGTTTTATGTTTGGAGGAAGTGCAGAAGGTTTTGTTGTGTGGTTTAATACTGAGAAATTTTGTTTTTTTACATTTTTTTACAGTTAGGTGTGGATGGAGTGGTAAGAAGCAGTGGGGGACATTGGTCCTTGGTTGCAAAAATTATGTTCGATCTCATAAGTTTTATTGAGCTGAACTGTGTCCAGATGGTTGGTTCAGTAGGTGGAATTATTAGAATAACAGGAATATTTAGCTGCTGGGTCACCTTTTTTTCATTAATTGTACTCGCTACGTTAGTATAGGGATTTCATCGTTTGTTTTGCTCTTTCTATGTTTGTTTTATTATGTGATGGTTAATGATTCGGTTTTCTTTACCTGTTGCGTGATGTGTGGATGTCAGTCATCACAACACACATTCTACTCACGCACAGCACTGCACACACAAAGGGTTAGTCCGTAGTGTAGATGGTTAGCACGCTCGTGTTCTATCAACGGATGTCCGGGTCGTGTCCGGGGCTTGGAACGGAACAGTTGGGGCTGTGTTCCTTAAACCGAGCCCTGTTCACCCAGGATGAGATGGGTACCGGGTGTAGCCGGAGTTTGTGAGCTGTCTTCGGGGTGGTGGCTTCGGCAAAAACATAGCAACTATAGGTGTGAATGTTAAAAAATGTTGATCCATGGAGAAGGGACATACGAGCGTTTGCTCTGGCCTGTTAAATACGAAACTAGACAACTAGGTGAATATACACACACCACAAAACCCAACACACACACACACACACACACACACAACCACACAACAACCAACACACACAAACACACACACCAAAACAAAAACCAACACACACACACACACAACCACACAACAACACACACACACAACATCCACACACACACACACAACACACAACACACACACAACACACACACACACACACACACACACACACACACAACACACACACCACAAACCACACAACACACACACACACAACACACCACACACCCCAAACAACACCACACACACACACACACACACAACCAACACACACACAACCAACAACACCACACACACACAACACACACCACCCACACACAACCACACAACACACAAAACACACACACACACACCCACACACACAACAACACACCACACACACCAACACACCACACACACACCACACACACACACACACACACACACACCCCAACACAACACAACACACACACAACACCACACCACACAACACACACACACACACACACACACACACACACACACACACACACACACACACACAACACACAACACCACAACACCACACCCCACACACACACACACACAACCACACACACACACACCACACACACACACACACACACAACACACACAACACACACACACACCCCAAAACACCACACACACACCCCACACACCCCCCACCCCCCCCCACACAACACACAACAACTACACACACACACAACAAAACCACACACAAAACCCACACCACAACAACACAGATTAAGTTACAACATTACCGAAAATTTAAGTCAAGAGAGGGAGCGACAATCATAACCTACATTCCCTTTCTAAGTTAAAGAGATGTAAAAAAAAAAAAAGACAAAATATGCATAGAAAAGTAGCCATCATGGGTGTAAGGTTTGTTTTGGCTTGGGGGAAAAAAAAACCCAAATTTGACTGACTGCCTCTTGTTATTTTTCTGTAGGTAAGAAATTAACGTCTTGACTATCTGGTTTAGCCTGGCTATTTTCTTTTTTTTTTCTCTTTTTCTCTCTTTTCCCCTCTCTCTCTTCCCCTTTCTCTCTCTCTCTCTCTCTCTCTCTCTCTCTCTCTCTCTCTCTCTCTCTCTCTACTCTCTCCTCTCTCTCTCTCTCTCTCTCCCCTCTCGAATAGAAGGGAAAGATGACAGGAAGGGAAGAAAGGAAGAGGTCTAGGAAACGAGGAAAGTGAGAGGGAGGAATGGGGAGAAATAGAGGAGGAGGAGCGTAGAAAGAGGAGATTGACAGGAGGAGGAGGAAGAAGAAAAGGAAGGAGGAGGAGGAGGAGGAGGAAGGAAGAAGAAGAGGAGGAGGAGGTATATGCATGGAGCTACATATTGTCTTGCTTCTCTTCGCTCTATTCTTGTTGTGTCTCCGTGTTCATCCCCCGGGTTTGCTGTTTCCTTCATTTGTTTTAGTCATATATATCTGTGCCATATAAGGGTAACATCTTTTATGCTGCAAGGGTCTCGCTGGCGGGGTTAAGGTACTGATGGCCCTTTGACTTACCCGTCGCCCTAGATTTAGGGTGCCTTGCAGGGCGCCCTGCGGTAATCCAAAGGCTGTGATTGGCCGCTTAACTCCTACTCCCTATCCCTTTCTGGGCTACCCTCTGAGCGAGACTTGGGAAGGGTTATACTTTTTGGGACTGCCCAAAATTGCAAGGTGGGATTGAGATTGAGAACTACAGTGCCAAAAGTTTAAATAATGAGTAAAAAGGCAACAGTGAGTAGCGACAAGCACTACCAAGTGCTGGGCGTGGCCCCGGACGCCACGCAGGAGGCGATCAAGAAGGAGTACCGCCGCCTCTCCCGGGCCTGGCACCCGGACAAGAACCTGCAGGACGTCGCGGCGGCCACGGCCAGGTTCTAGCTGCTGCAGGGAGCCTTCGCGACTCTCTCCGACCCCGACATGAGGGCGAGGTACGACGCCAAGCTGGCAGCCGACCACCACTACCGGCAGCAGCAGCAGCGGCAGGAGCCCACCTCCACCAAGGGCAACGCCTCCTCTTCCACCACCAAGTGCAACGCCTCCTCTTCCACCAAGTGCAACGCCTCCTCTTCCACCAAGGGCAACACCACCTCCTCACCAGCAAGGGCAACGCCTCTTCTTCCACCAAGGGCAACGCCTCTTCCACCACCAAGGGCAACGCCTCTTCTTCCACCAAGGGCAACGCCTCTTCCACCACCAAGGGCAACACCACCTCCTCCATCACCAAGAGCAAAGCCAAAAAATCTTCATCAGACTTTGCCCTTTCCCGTACAGGGACACCGGCTCGGAGGACGTGTCCGACAAAGAGAGGAATGCCCGCAAGAGGGAGGCGAGAGAGACGCAAGCAGAAGGATCACTGATCGGATCCTTATTGCTGAACCTCGGGTTGTGGGCAGGCCGGGGGGGCAAGGCCATGAGCATGGACAAGCTCGTTTTTCTTACTTTACTTATGAATCCATGTTTGTTTTCCAATACTATATTATTATTGAACCTCAAAATCTATATAGTATATGCTACTACCATAAACTGCTATTTAGCTATATCTGCTATTAGCTGCTGCTGCTGTACTACTTGTACGACTTATATTAGTACATCTCTCTCTCTACTCTCTCTCCTCTCTCTCTCTCTCTCTCTCTTCTCTCTCTCTCTCTCTCTCTCTCTCTCTCTCTTCTCTCTCTCTCTCCTCTCTCTCTCTCTCTCTCTCTCTTCTACTCCTCTCTTCTCTCTCTCTCATACACAGCAACACATTCATCTACAATTCATCCACGCAATACCACTTTCCTCACATCACAGAAACACAGAAACTTAGATGCTGTTCAAAAAGTAGGCAAAATCTTGGCTTCTTCAAAATATGTGTTTACTCTATCATAAAGAAAAAAACCTTATGGTGGCTACACTAATCAAATAAGATAATATTCTATACATGTGATGGTAAGCGCGCTAGACTCTTAACCCTTCACGCTTTATATATCTTATATATCACGCTTTATATCTTTCCTTTGTAATAAAAAATCATATGTTGTCGAGCATAAAGTTACAAAAAGTAGCTGAATATACGAAATTAGTTAGTCGACAAGGATACTAAACTGGTCATATCTATAAAATAATGCTTATATTCACTAAAAATGGTCTAATAGTACCCAAGTACAATGGAAATTACGTTCTGGGTATCAAGGGGTTAACATTATATCTAATCTTAATCTTAACATTCTGATCTGTATCTATATAACTCTAATCTTAACTAATCTTAACATTCTGAAGTCTGGTATTTTTTCTTGTAAGCACTTTTATTGGGTTAGAAACACCTTCACTTAAGATACCTTTACTATCTAAACAGCAATTAACAGGAGGAGCTTATACAACTTCAGTTTACGGGATTTGTTATCATATATTTCGGTCTCCCTTCCCATAGGTGGCACAGGTGGAGAGACAAAAGATATACGCAAAAATAAAAATCATCTGTCAAGTAATGGCGTCTCCTGTTCTTGCATGGAGTCTAAGTCTTTTAATTCAGACATACCTTGCCATTATTATCATATACTTCATTAGTAATCATATATAATAAGCTATAAGCAAATATAAAAATCATCTCTCAAATAAAGGCGTCTCCTGTATACAGTCTAAATCTTTCACTTCAGACATATCTTGCCATTATTATCATACTTTGCTTCATGCCAGCTTCAAATCTAAAGTTAAGTTAGGTCAGGTCAGGTCAGGTCAGGTCAGGTTAGGTTAGGTTAGGTTAGACTAGGTAAGGTTTGGTCAGGTTAGGTCCGGTAAGGTTTGGTTAGGTTAGCCTAGGTTAGGTCAGGTCAGGTAAGGTTAGGTAAGGTTTGGTAAGGTTTGGTTAGGTTAGGTTAGGCTAGGTAAGGTTTGGTCAGGTTAGGTAAAGTTTGGTTAGGTTAGGCTAGGTTAGGACTCTTTCATACGATGCCGCAAAATATTATAGCATGTCTTAAATTGTCTGTCTTTATTGGTCATTGAAGATCATTAAGATATCAAAAGGGTTGTGTTTGTTTTGGAGAAGTCAGTGAAGTAACACAAAAAATATCACCTCAAAATGGCAACTGGAGCTTTTTATGTCAGATAAAAATAATATAATAATAATAAATATAAATAAGAAAATCACACAAACATGCAATTATTTTGTTTCTATAATATCATAATAATGCCCAAAACTCACAGTAATTACTCTGTAGTATAAAATTTGAGCCTAGCCATGATGTTCTAATGATCCCCATTAACGATTGCCTTCTATTATATTCTCCTTCAATAAAATCATGTAATAAACTCGTCACTTCTCCACAAATTCATATCCTCATAAAATAATCTCCTCTTCAAATTATTTTAACCGGATCAAACTTAATATTTTCCTCTCTCAAAATGCTATCTTCCACCCTCCAATTTAACCCCTTCACGCCTAGATCTTTCCTTTACTATATAAAATCGTCTGTTGTTCGCCATAAAATTACGAAAAGTGACGGAATATACCAAATTAACTAGTGAACATGGATACAAAACAGGTCATATCTCTAAAATATTGCTTATATTCACTACAAATCGTCTGATGGTAGCCAAATTACAATGTAAATTACGTTCTGGGCCTCACGGTGTTAAACATTGCTATAAAATCTGAGTTCTTCAAAATTTATCATTGAAAATCGATACAGTTATTCAACATCACGAAACTCTGCTTCTCAAATATTTCTTACATTACAAGTTACATCATGATATCTTAAACTTCGTAAAACTTTGCTCTCAACAGAAAAAAATAGTGTTAATAAGAAAAAAAAATCACCAATATCATATTTTTTTGTTTTTTGTATAAACTAAGAATACAATCCACTTCTTCCACTTGTTAGAGATGTAGATAAAAAAAATTATTATGATGACGATGAAAGAGGAAGACGAGGAGGAGGAGGAGGAGGAGGAGGAGGAGGAGGAGGAGGAGGAGGAGGAGGAGGAGGAGGAGGAGGAGGAGGAGGGAGGAGGAGGAGGAGGAGGAGATCAGTAGTGGGGATGGTGGTAGCGGTGGATGAAAAATGGAAAAGTAAAGAAAAGAAAAGGAAGAAAGTGAAAAGGAGAGGGAGCATGAAAAATAAAAGGAAAGAAAAAAGAAAAGAAAAAGGAAAAAGGGAAAAGGGGGGCAGAAATGAAAGAAGGTAAAAGAAAGGAAAAAAAAAGAAAAAAGGGGGA
>JACEEZ010003106.1:0-25000 GCA_016584305.1 Chionoecetes opilio
TTAATTGTACTGGCAAATTATTTTCAGTCATTTTATATGTATTAGAATACATAGTAGTAGGGTTTTACATACTGCTTTCGAACATTATGAAAGAAAGTACATTTAAAAAGGTAATGAAATTCGTCTCCTACGTCATTCATATTACAGTGGGTGCATATACGATCCTCAATTCTAATATTAGTATATCTACCTCTCACAATCGGTAAACGATGATTAGCACACTTAAATTTACACAATGTCCTGTAATATTTAGATGGTAGTTCATCAGATAACTTTGCATTTCCTTATTTTCAGTCATAATCCTGTAATTGACACAAACTAAATTATTGTGAGTTTCTTCCTTCCACGTTTGTTTGTAAATGTGGTTACACCTTAGCTTGAAAGCTTCCTTTAACCAATGACCATTAACATCATTTACACTAATAAAAGCATTGGTCATACCGCAACTATTTAACAAATGGTTAACCTTCATAATCCAAGGAGATCTATAGATGTTTTGATCATACAATTGTTTAACAAACATATATGATATTGATGATATTTTGTTGTTATCTCCATTTGCAATTCTAAACCAAAAATTAATAATCCTGTAATCAATATACTCCTCTATTGATTTAACCCCAAGTTCACCATAAATCATACACAGCGGTGTTGATTTTTTCACTCCCAACAACCTCCTCATAAAGTTATTACATGTTATCTTTAACTGACTATTGTTTTCAAAACCCCAGACCTCACACCCATACAACATAATTGGTACAATTAATTTTTCATAGAGATCTATACTAACGTCAAGTGGTATATAAAATTTAATGATTTTATTAAACAACCCATACATAGCCCTTTTTGCCTGGACTATCTGCTTATTTTAGCCTTATAAAACGACCCATTATAGTTAAACTTAGTTCCTAAATATACGTACTTGTGCACTACTTCTATATCTTTATTCCCAAACTTAAATGTTTTGAACCTTCTTACTTTCCCTCTCGAAAAAATAAGAACTTTAGTTTTGTCAACGCTCACTTGTAATCCCCACCTATGACAGTACCCGTGCACAGCACTCAGCGCCTCCTGCAGCTGCGGCGTTGTCTCCGCCAGTATCACTGTGTCGTCAGCATAAAATAAACAACATAGTCTCAAGTAAACATCAAGGTCAATTGTGCTCAAGGTGCGGGATATACTATCTTCTATAAAAGTTAGACCTGGAAAGTTACTACCTACGTGCGTTTTGAAGTCATTAAGAAATATCGCAAATAACAGTGGAGACAAGTGTTCACCCTGCCTAACACCTATGTTACAATGGAAAAAATCAGATACACAGTTGTCTGTTTTACACAAATTTACATTTTTTACTACTCTTGAAAACACGAAAAACTCTCCATTAATTTAATTTTTAAAATTTTTAACCATAAAGGATTTCTTTCTATAAAGAAAAGGTTTCCTAAATATAAAGGACAAAACATTGTTTTGCCTTTACTATATAAAAGTATTTAATTGTCAAATTATATAGGGTCAAGGGTGCTGTTCTTTTTTGTGTTGGTGTGTGTGTTTTGGGTGTGTGTGTGTGTGTGTGTGTTTTTGTTTTGTGTGTGTTGTAATAGTTGTTGTGATAACTTGTGATTGGCCTATGTCTTACAAAGGAACTTTTTGAGGGGGTTTTGGTAGTTCGTCTTTACGTAGATTTGGCACCACCGGGTATATCAAGGGTTTAAAAAGGAGTAGCGGGTTGGATCAGCCCCTACAAAACAGCAACCAAGCCAGGTGGGTATTCCCTCCAATATTGTGAATGTTATTACTTTTGTATGTGTTATTTGTGTGTTAAATTCCCCACTTGATACTAAAAATTTTTTCGGGAAATGCACAAGATTTTGTGTTAAGAAAACCCTAAAAAGAGGCAAGATGTGTTTTTGTTTTCCAATCAGTATTATGTAAAAATAGAGAAAGTAGGGATTTTATGACATTTGGTTTACCCATCGATTCCGAGTTTTTTGTGTTTCCCGGTTTCTGTCTTTACCACTATTTTGATAAATTTTTGTTTTTTGATCAAATTTTTTTTCAAAAAAAAAAGAAATCTTAAATAAACAAAGTCGGGTACGGCACACGTTTTAAAAGGAAAAACCTGTAGAAAAGGACGTTGCGACGTGTAAGTTTTACTGATCCCATGGAAGGCCGTTAAACCAACACTCCAATAAGGGCTTCGGGTATATATTTGACACAAGTCAGCTCCCGGGGCCGGGCCCCAGCGCGTATGGCGGGGGCCCCACCGGGGCCGCCACCAACGGGGGCTCGTCCTTTCTTTAAAAAGCAAAGACGGTATTCTGCGCGAGCTGGCTCCCGGGACCCAAGCGAAGCACTTCGAGACGAAAGGAAGATTAAAACTCGGGAAAAGGGGTTTGTACATCACACGTTTAAGAAATTATCGAGACGAAAGGGCGTTGGGATCCAGTTGAGATTTTTATTGATACCAGGAAGTGGCCGTTCAAACCGAAGCTCCAAATCAGGCTTCTAAAAAGATATTGAACGCCATGTCAGCTCCCGAGGCTGGACAGCTCGTGTTGGGTCGTGAGGCCAGACGCGCGTGGCAGCCACCAACGAAGACAACGCAGCAGTCCTGCAAACAAATTCGCATCCGTAAGGTGCGAGCAGATCTTCCGCCAGCCCCGGAGTGAAAAACTTTCTAGACGGAACGAACACGTAAACGCAGAAGGTTTGTGCAAGCCTACTCTTAAAGGGAAATGTTTTCATATGAAGGAAAATCTATACAGAGGTGAACCTTTACTCGATCGTGGAACGGGGCCATTTTAAATGGTTTTTTTTTAAGCCAAACGGTTGAGGCTGAATGCCTATACACGTACGCACACAACATACATAAACACACACTTACTACAAACACATACACCACACCCATTCAGTATGTAAAAATTGTACATACTTCTCGTGTGATATCTTTTGTTCTATCATTAAGTTCTTGACATGTAATAATTATAACTATATTCGCGCCAGGATTCTTCATTTGGTACAAAAAGACATCTTTATGCGATGTGAAAAGAACGAGAGAGAGAGAGAGAGAGAGACGGGAGGAGAGAGAGAGAGAGAGAGACGAGAGAGAGACAGACAGATGAGAGAGAGAGAGAGAGGCAGAGAGGAGAGACGAGAGAGAGACGATGAGCGAGAGAGAAGAGAGAGAGAAGAGAGAGAGAGAGAGAGGTACCTTACAGAGCCGGCTATGGATTATAGTACACATACATACCTACACTCCCATACATTACATACAATACGTAAAGACAAAAATACATGGACTATTGTAAGGCAGGAAAGGGCATAAGAATGTTATACCTAAACAACTGACTAAATACGCGCTAGGCTGAATAAAAGGATATTAAATAGGATATAGAAACATTTGAATACTGGAGAGAAGAAAAGGGAGAGAGGAAAAGGAGGTGGAGGAATGGAGGGGAAAACATGATGTCAGGCAACACCAAAGATTCTCCAAGCCCACCGCACACAATCCCTACGACTCTCTACTCCACATACAAAAAACCATATAAATAGCGTTCACGAAAAAATGTTCTCCCTAATATGGTGTATCTGTGTGTGTGTGTGTGAGTGTGTGTCGTGTGATGTGTGTGTGTATGTTGTGTGTGTGCTGTGTTGTGTGTGTGTGTCTTGGGTGTGTTTGTGTGTGTGTGTATTCATTAGTTGTATTCATCTAGTTGTATTTTTACATGGCCTGAGCATGCTAGTATGGCCCGTCTCCATATAAACTTTATCATTCATTTCCTTAGTGCTTAGTTTTGGCCGAAGCCACCACCCTGGAGAGCAGGTCACAAACCCGGCTACACCGGCACCCCTTCACGTGGGTGGACAGGATCGGGTTGTGAAGGAAAACAAGCTCATCGTCTTCCGCTCCCCGGGGATCGAACCGGGGACTTCATCGTTGTGAACTGGAGCGGCTACCCCCTACACTCGGAGTACCAAGAGTGTGTGGGTGTATGTGTGTGTGTGTGTGGTGTGTGTTGTGTTTAAGGTTTTAAAGGTGTAAAGGTTAAAGGTTTAAAGGTTTATTAACGCCACTACAGACCCCGAACGGGTAGTAGAGTTCAAATTAGTAAGAAATATACGTAGATGACCCTGGTAAAGAAAAAAAAAACAAAAAAACAAGTAACTAGACTTAATAGAGTAATAGTAACATAATAGCTTAATAACGTAATAGATTTTTTTTTTTAGCAAAAACAGATACGCCAAACTTATAATTTCTAGAACATAGGAACAGCTCTACTTAAAATGTCTTGTAATTTCTACAAATAAACTTCGCTAAGTTTAAAAGCACTTTATATTTGTACTGGCAAATAGTCAGTTCATTTTATATCGTAACTAGGGAATAATAGTAGTAGGGTTTTACAACTGCTTTCGATCATTATGAACGAAAGACATTTTAAAAAGGTAATGAAAATTCGTCTCCTACGTCATTGCTATACGTGGGTGCATATACGATCATCCAATTCTAATATAGTATATCTACCTCTCACAAATCGGTAAAAGAGATGATTAAGCCCACACTTAAAATTACACAATGTCCTGTAAGATTAGATGGTTAGTTCATCAGATAACTTGCTTTCATTATTCATCCGGTCATAATCCTGTAATTGACACAAACTAAAATTATTGTGAGTTTCTTCCTTCCACGTTTCGTTTGTCAAGGTCCTGTACACCTTAGCTTGAAAGCTCTTACCAATGACCATTAACATCATTTACATAATAAAAAGCATGGTCATACCGCAACTATTTAACAAATGGTACTTATAATCCAAGGAGATCTATGATGTTTTGATCATACAATTGTTAACAAACATATATAATATTGATGATATTTGTTGTTATTCTCCATTTGCAATTCTAACCAAAAAAATAATAAACTGTTATCAATATAACTCCTCTATGATTAAACCCCAAGTGTCACCATAAATCATACACAGCGGGTTGATTATTACTCCCAACAAAAACCCCTCATAAAGTTATTACATGTTATGTTTAAGTGCCTATGTGTTTTCAAACCCCAGACTCCACCCATACAACATAATTGGTACAATTAATTTGCAGAGAGATCTATACTAACGTCAAGTGGATGATAAAATTTAATGATTTATTAAAAACAAACCCATACATAGCCTTGTTGCCTGCCTGGACTATCTGCTTATTTAGCCTTTATAAAACGACCATTATAGTTAAAACTGTCTAAATATACGTACTCGTGAACTACTTCTATCTCTTTATTCCAAACTTAAATGTTTTGAAACCTCTACTTTCCCTCTCGAAAAAAAATAAGAACTTAGTTTTGTCCAACGTTCACCTTGTAATCCCCACCTCTCACAGTACCCGGCACAACACTCAGCGCCTCAATGCAGTGCGGGGCGTTGTCGCGCCAGTATCACTGTGTCGTCGCATAAAATAAACAACATAGTCTCACAAGTAAACATCAAGTAATGTGCTCAAGGTGCGGGATATACTATTTCTATAAAAGTTAGACCTGGAAAGTTACACCTACGTGAGTTTTGAAGTCATTAAGAAATATCGCAAAAAACGTGGAGACAAGTTTTCCCAGCCTAACACCTTATGTTACAATGGAACAAATCAGATACACAGTTGTCTAGTTTTTACACAAGACTTAGCATTTATGCTACATACTTTGATAAACACGTAAGACATCTCCATTAATCTTAATATTTAACATTTTTTAACCCATTAAGGATGTTCTTTCTATAAAGTCAAAGGCTTTCCCGATAATCTATAAAGGCACAGAACAGTTGTTTGCCATACTGATATAAAGTGACTTAATAAGTGCAAAGTTAATATATGGTTCAAGGGTGCTGAATCTTTCCTGTGTTGTGTGTGTGTGTGTGTGTGTTGTGTGTGTGTGTGTTGAAAGTTAGTGATGAAACTAATGTGATTGGCATACTGTTCATATACTAAGGGTAACTATTTGATGGGTTGTGGTAGTTCGTCATTTACGTAGATTTGGCAAACCGCGTAGTAGTCAAGGTGGTAAAGGAAGATAGCAGGTGTGGATCAGTCTACAGAAGAGGCAACCCAAACAGGTGGGTTATTCCTCCAATATACTGTGAATGTATATATGTTGTATAAGTGTATCGTGTGGTTAAATTTCCACTATGATACTGAAAATATTGTTACAGGAATGCACAAGACGTGTTGTGTTAAGTAAAGCCTCACAAAGGCGGTCAAGATGTCGTTTTGTTATTCCACATCAGTATATATTACTGATAGAGTAAGTGCAGGGATATTATGAG
Source organism: Chionoecetes opilio (assembly GCA_016584305.1). Lineage (NCBI taxonomy): Eukaryota > Metazoa > Arthropoda > Malacostraca > Decapoda > Majidae > Chionoecetes > Chionoecetes opilio. Next base: position 6,306 of record JACEEZ010003106.1, read on the forward strand.
CATTTTGAGTTACCCATTCGATTGCCGTACGGTCTCTAATGTTTCCCTTTTTTTTTTTTTTTTTTTTTTTTGTGCTCTGTCTTTACCACTATCCGCGGTTAGATCGGCGTGACAATCCGCGGCTTCGAAAACTTTACTACAGGAATCACCTTCCTTGTCCTATATATTCTTTGGCGATGGGTCAAGCTGGGGGGCATTTTCGAAACACACTAAGACCATCTTAGGGGACTAAGACCAAGTAAGCGCTAGTGGACATTTTCGAAAGCAAACTTACGCTCCGCCTAGGACAGCGCAGCGGATTTGTAGGTAAGGCAGGTAGGGGTCGTCTAGCCCGCAATTTCTCAGGACACCACAAACAACAATGGGTATATTATTGATTATATATTATAGATTTAGGCAATATATATAGTATATTTCGGGATGTATAATACACTATGTATAAAATATTATATATATATATATATATATATATATATATATCCTATATATTATAGGAGTAAATGAAAACTGGGGCTCCCCTGTTTTTACACCCTTGGTTCCGCCACTGTTAATCGGTGAGGTTAGGTTAATTAATAAGCTTCTTGGGTAGGCGTGAGATTAGGTTCAATGGTGAGATGAGATTCATTAGAATGAGGTTAATGGTGAAAACCCGTTGGGGTGGCTGGGACGGACTAGATATGGTTTTCTAGTTATGCGTTTCTTATCCTAGCTGGGATATTATTTGAGGAGGTAGTACCTTGCTTTACTCGTAAATCACTTGGGATATTGTCTCTTCACTAGAAAACCCCGCCTACCAGCAGCCCCAAGCTTGCTGGGGGAGAGGGATATCTTAAAAAAAAAAAAAAGGGGAAAAAAATGGTAAATTTCCAGATGAACACTACTTCCTTTGGGGGAAACGAAATTTTTTTTTTTCTGGTTAGTTTTGATGTTTTGAATGAATCTGCTAACCAGTTATGACGCAAATAACTTTTTTGTGATTTGGAACAAAATGACAAAACTAATTGAACATAACCGAACCTATACCTAACCTAACTATATATATAAAAAAAAAAATATTTGTGACAGAAACGGTTAGCAGATTAATTCTAAACATATCAAAACTCACCAGAAAAAAAGTTTCGTTATTCACGATAATATCACATACTGACTATGATGTGTGTGTGGAGGATGAAAAGGGAGAAGGAAGAGGAGGGAGAAGAAATAATAGAAGAAAAAGGAGAGAGAGAGAGAGAGAGAGTATAGAGTGTGAGAGAGTGCGTATACCACTCCCTCGTCGTGGTATACGTATTTTCCGCCAAATACAGACTTGTGTCGCTCGCGCTGATTGGTTGAAGTGGAGGTGGTGGCACTAAGAAGGGTTGGCCTTTACACGAGGCTAAGATGACTCTCGAAAATGCTTCCTTACCAGTCTTCTTAGCCCGGTATAACTAAGTCTGTCTTAGGACGCTAAGATATAAGATACTTTGATCCTATCTAGACACTTTGCAAGTACCAACTACAAGGTTATTGACTATACAAAGCGCCACCACACCAGGACGAATTTGGTGGACTCGAACCGCTGACCGAATGGCGCAGGGACTCTGCAACACCAGTCCGTGATTCTACCACCGCGTCACCCTGGCGGGTTAGGACGCTAAGAGGGTGTAGTTTAGAGCCCCTACGAAAATACCCAACCAGGTCTCGAGACGAGAGCCCTTGGTAAACACGTTCACACTTAAGACGAGAGAACAGTGACAGGAGGAGGAGGAGGAGGAGAACAGAGTAAGAAAGCAGGAAACCAATAGTGGAACCAGTAAGCAAAGTGCTTGTTTCATTTTTTTTTTTTTTTCCTACGATTATCGGTGATTTTATTTCTCGGAGAGAGAGAGAGAGAGAGAGAGAGAGAGAGAGAGAGACTTCTGCGTGATGACGCTCCCTCAAGGCACAGGATGCGGACTTAAGATACGTAATCTCGCATCCTGTTCCTTGAGGTAGTTTCATCACGCAGTGTCCATAAAACAACTACTGTAAGAAGTCTGTTCCCGAAGACTCGTCACAATTTTAAGTATCTTTTTGAAGTATTATCACGGTTGCATTAGAGAACCTTCTGGTTCCTCAAAAAGCCATACTTTTTAAACACTTCAAAAATTATGATGCACATTACGATCTAATTACACGACAAAATGAATGCAACGGACGACCCGACCCCAGAATGTAACCCACTGAATTCTCACGACCCCAAGTATTGGCCTCCCTCCAAGGCCTTCACGTGGGCGGCCATTGTCCACTGCTACTGCGTCATCGTTATCGGCACTCTGTGTAAGTGACTTGCTCGCGGCTCAACAAAGCTGCGAGACATTCCACTTTGTCAATGAATGCCTTATAACAGGTGGCAAAGATGTGTCTTGTCAGAGGGTAGTATGGGTCAGTAACTGTGGTGTGTGTGTGTGTGTGGTGTTTCAGGCAACGCGGTGGCGCTGTGGTGCGTGGCGACGTGCGACAAGACGCGGCGGCCGGTGAAGGTGCTGCTGCTCGCCATCTTCATGCCGGCAATGCTGACTTGTTTGATAGTATATTCCGTGTTTGCTGAGTTTCGAGTTTCTCTCCTCACGTGTGACTCTAACAGGATCTCTAGGAAGGTTATGTTAATCACCTGGACCGTGTTCTTAATTCTGGAGCAGATTGAGAGGGCCTCTATAGCCTTTGTTGCTGTGATCAGGTAATACATGACTTTACGTACAAAAACTTCAAGTTGGCCAACGAACGTTCGCAAAGGTCATATAAAATAAATGCATGACAAATGAGATATTTTTTCCATAGAATTCCGATCACCGTCATGATGAACCTTGCAGAGCCGTGTCGGTGTGGGCGCCGCACAGGCAGAAGCTTGGCCTGCGACCCACCGTGATGGCCATGGCGCTGGCAAGCCTGTACTTCATTATTATTCACGTCGTAAGCAACAACTTACTGTTGTCCACATCAGATTGAATAACATTTTGTGCTCAAATATTTTGTGTTATCTGAAAATTAAAGGAGAAAAACGTCCTTAGCAATGATGCAGATATATACAGCGATGTCACATCCGGTGCATCCTTGCAGGTCGTGACGGTGATGCTGATGGAGGGCAAATTAGGACACTCATGGAATCTCAGCTATGTCTTCTCCCTTTTCAACACCGCAATGCCGATGGTCATCACCGTCGTCTTCTTCCTCAACACCACACTGCCGGTGATCATCACCGCTGTTGCCTACAGCGTCATTATAGTCATCGTGAGTAACAATGTCGCAATACTTGTTGTCTTCAGCTAATTTGAATCACAAGGAAATGGCAGCTGCAAATACGTTGTCCTCTGCTTGTGCAAGTCAAATGTAAAACTTAATTTCCAGATACAACGTAACAAGCGTCGTTTGGCAGGCAGCCAGCCGCAGGAGCAGGAGGCCACCACCATGGACCAGGCCACAACGGGCCATGCGGGCGGTGTTCATCAGCAACCGGGCTGTTTGGCCTTCCTTCCACACTCCATCTTTCGCCTCCGGGGCAAATACCCGGTACACAATATTTTTGCCGTCCACATCTGGTTTCCAACCATTTCGTGGTAGACTCGCTGGCCTTCGTGGGTTTAACACTTGCTACCGGAGACGCGTTATTTCGTGGATGAAAGGAATGACCCAGACCCTGGCCTCGCCCCTAACTTTTGCTTTCTCCCAAGGTAACTCTGTCTCCCCGAGTGATCTCATTCAGCTTTCTGAACACAGGCAAAAAGACTCCCTGATCAGCCTCTCCCCGAGACGATGAACATTCCCCGGACAACTTAAGGTGTTTTGTAGACCCCGGGAGATGAACCCACTCATTATCTAAATCGGGATAGAGTGAGAGGAGATAGCTAAGTAAGAAGACAACAGATGATGGAAGAAGACAGTACCTGAATACAGTCACAGGTATTACAGTAGGGGGGTGGTAAGTGTGCCCGTACGTACGTGTACAGTGTACAGGTGTACCTTAGCAGTATTTCTCGATTAGTTTGTTTTAAATGGTGTTTTTCAATACATGTTTTGAACTCCAAGGGGGTCATAATAAGTGTTTTTCAGTTTTCAAATTTCACGAACAGCCTCCTTTATCTGGTGCTGCTGGGGATGTACGGAGTCTGGTATGTTGTTCTGTGGTTCTCTATGTACACATACAACAGTTTATAATTATGGTCAATAGAGAGTCTCATTCCCTTGTGGTGTATTCACTGTAACGCGTTCGTGAAGGCAAGTGTATCGTTGGGAACGACTCAATGATATATTTTATGAAATAATCAATCTCTTTGTAGCATGACAATGAACGTTTTTGCTTTTATAGGAGTGTTTATTACAATTTTTTTTTCACTTGAAGTCTTTTAAAGTGACCTAATTTTTGGGAGTTGTGTCGTCAGTGTTGTCAGTAGTTCTGTGCAAGGGTTGAGGAACGCTGCAGGAAGACTGTGTGAAGACAACCAGTACTATTTCACACATTCAAAGTGTAATAATAAAAAAAATTACAGTTTCAAAATATGAAATATGCTTAGTAGAGACTACCAAAACCTCCCTTTTGACTAAGCCTCGTTACTGAGTGTGCTTCATTATATTGTACAGTATATCATTCAAGCGCAGGCGTCATCGTCATCCACCTTGACTCTGCTCGCGGCTGAATGAGGCTTCTAAACATTCCACTTCCTCATTGAATCCCTTACAGCAGATGGAAGGTAGAATTAGTAACACATTAGCACCTACGATTTTTCAGTTTGGTCCCATACAATGTCCTGTCCAGCATAGAGCGAAAAGAGTTACTAAGAGCAATCCATTGTGTTATATGCACTTTGGTACTATGTGCTCTAATGTACTCATGCCATGTGCCTTTATTATGTATATCTTGCACTAGTACTTAAGTAAATTCTTTGTCTTGTTATTGTTGCTTTTTTGCCTGTATGCCTCCGGGTGATATTAAAATAATAATAATTATTTTTATTATTGGCTCTACAGACTGGAGCCACCTGTGAGCACCGCTGGCCACGTGCCGCATTAGTTAACGTGATCGAAAATACTATGATTCATATGATTGCAATTTTTTTATTTGGTTTACTCAATATTTGTTACTACTATATACACGCAAGTCCTTGAGTCCAAGTTCAAGTGACCTTGTACCCAGAAGCGGCTTTTTCACTGTTTTTTAAAAAGGTTAGGTTGGGGGGCAGTATTTGGGGGCAAAAGTTGCCATGTTTTAATGTTACTAAAAAGCATATTAGGAACAGCATTGATTGCCACAACTATAGGGGTAAGAAGGGAAGGTTCTCCTACATCATGTTTACTGTTATCATCTACGTTAATTATCTAATTAAAATTGTAAAGGAAAATTGTGATTCAGATGTTTTTTTGTCATGGTTACACTTGTTGATCCTTATGGACGTTGTTATGGCATTGTTATCGACGAGTAGGGCAAACACTTTTTGATCCTTATGGACGATACGGCATTGTTATCGACGAGTAGGGCAAACACTTGTTGATCCTTATGGACGATACGGCATTGTTATCGACGAGTAGGGCAAAGATGGTAAGGAAGTTGTCATTGCTAGGTCAGTTTTGTAAGCATTATGGCATGAAAGTGAATAAGACTAAGACTAATTTCATGGTTATCTGTGTTCGGATGCTGACAGGCTTCCTATGATTTGTAGAGGACTGGTGTGAATCACTGTCAAAAGCTACACTTACCTGGGCTCACCCTTCACGGCAGACGGCTCTGCGTCGTCGGCGGTCAAGGCTCACGCTCAGGATAAATGGCTCACTTTAATAAGTTTTTTCCTTTTTTGCATAAAAATAATGACGTGCCCTTCATTGTAAAGAAGAGAGTGTTTGATGCTGTAGTATTATCTGCTGTCTTGTATGGATGTGAGTCGTGGCTGAATGCAGATTTGAAACCAATATTAAACTAATTAACTGGGGCACTTAAACAGATGCTGGGAGTCCGAGGTACGACTTTTAATGATCTTTGTTACATCGAGTCAGGGTGTCCACCTATACAAGCTCTTGTTAAAAGTAGACAAAGAAAGTTTTTTGCGAATATGTACGCGGAGCGATCTAGGATGGATGATGACCCTTTAGGATTTGCTTTGCGAATCGTCTGGACAAAGAGATATAATACCAAGACTTATGTGTCAGATCTTATAAACAATAATATTGATGACTGTGCCAGTAGCAATGGATACACTTAAAAATACCATCAGCATTCTGCATCATCAAGAAGAATAACCTACTTAAATTCATGAATCCCAACTTAACAGTGCAAACTTTGTAATTGGGAAAAACATAAAAATCAGTGAATTATATAGAATAGCTTATACACGCTTCTGTGTGTCAGCTCAATCTTTAGCTATAGAGGGAGGCAGGTGGAGTAGGAGGGGACGCGGCCGTCTCCCGGTGGATGAGAGGCTGTGTCCCTGCGGCAAGATACAGACCGAAGAAACATGTCATGGCTGAGTGTCCCTTATCTAGTGATGTTCGCAACGTTTATTGTATCAAAAGTATCTATGATTTATTCTCAAAACAATGACCGATGATGATGTGTGTACACTATATACAAAATATTACGGATATATGCGTAAATCTTTAGGTTGAATGAAGTTATAATTTAGTTATTCATCATAATTATGATTCTTTTTTGGACCATAGGATATTTTTGTATGTGAATTTTCTTTGTATTGGTGTGGTCGATAAAATATCTAATCTAAGTGTGTGTGTGGGGTGGGGGGGGGGGGGAAGGGGGATACGCTTTTCCCACGCTACTGGACACATTCACCCGCTCAATAACACACTTGGATGGACGCACGAAGTATGTATGATAGGGATGAGGGAGAGAAAGGAGAAGAGTTGTGATGTTGTGATGCTTTTAATCCCTTTCACGTCAGCTGAGTACGTAAAGGTCAGGCAGGCGGGAATGCCCAGCCCGCCGCCAGCCTGGATGCCGGTGCGTGCAATCTATACCAGGTGACCATTACCAATAGGGCGAGGGCATTAAATTAACACCTTCGGGCCCAGATCTTATAGTATTGCATGCTAAATATACAGGCAGGTAAATACACACATAGAGCATACCTTGGAAATGAGGAAATCGAGTTGTTTAGTACATGTTTTATTATTCACAAAGGAATATACTGGCCAGCATTATTTGTAGCTATGTACTATATGTATAAATACACATTGGCTTTGGTTGAGCATGAGCTGTATATAATTTTATTCATTCTTGGATGTCACACTGCTGGAACGGAAAACGGTTGGATGCAAAAAAATGGAAAAAATAATTTGAATAACAAGTAATGTAATATGAAAAAGGAGGTGGATCATTTTACCACTCAAGGAATGCAACGGCAAGGAGAAGCAAGTGGTAGTGGGAATTCATAAGTATAATTTATGGGTAGATTTTGTTTTGTCTTCAATATCCACGCCACACCTTGTCGCTGTATTTGGCCTTCGTCGCAAGCACAGGTAAAAAAAAATAAAAAAAATAAATAGGGTCAGGTGGTACTGCTCTCTCTCTCTCTCTCTCTCTCTCTCTCTCTCTTCTCTCCTCTCTCTCTTCTCTCTCTTCTCTCTCTTCTCTCTCTTCTCTCTCCTCTCTCTCTCCCCTCTCTCTCTCCTCTCTCACTTACTGTTTCTTCTTCCCTCACACATAACACTACCAAGCCGTGGAAGGAACCCCAGTGAATATCGAGCAGCATTTGTCCCTCACTGGGTGCTGATGAGTGGTTTTTATCGCCGCTGACCGGATGATGAAGGGAGGGGAAGGGGCACAAGGGAAGGGGAGGCACGAGGGAGAGGAGAAGGGGCACAAGGGGAACGGGGAGGGGGGGGCACAGGGAGGGGGCCGAAGGGGCACAAAGGGGAAAGGGGAGGCACGAGGGAGAGGGGAAGGGGCACAAGGAAGGGGAGGCACGAGGGAGGGGAAGGGGCACAAGGGAAGGGGAGGCACGAGGGAGAGGGGAAGGGGCACAAGGGAAGGGGAGGCACGAGGGAGAGGGGAAGGGGCACAAGGGAAGGGGAGGCACGAGGGAGAGGGGAAGGGGCACAAGGGAAGGGGAGGCACGAGGGAGGGGAGGACACGATTAAAGCCACGTACGTCATAAAACTAAGATGTCTCAGAATACAAATACCAAGGTCATTGTTATGTTGCGTAACTACAACTGCCACTACTGCTACTATTACAACAACTATTACTACTATATCGCTTTGACTACTACTACTACTACTACTACAAAAAGAACAACGAAAATATTATTACTACTACTACTACTACTACTACTACTACTACTACTAGTGTCGGTGTGGGAAGACAGGCCGGCGCTGTGCCCGCCTACCCGTCCCTCCCAGCGCCGTCCAGACTCGCCTCATCACCCGCCACAGGTGCTTCGCCTTGCTCACAGTCACCGAAGATAAGGAAGAACCCTCAAAGGATTGTGAAGAAGTAAATTTCCTTCCTCCTTAAGAAGGAAAGAAAAGTAACGAGAACTTTTAGCATAATGATGGCTGTCAATCGGTACCTTCCTTTTTATTCTATTAGTAATGTTGAACTTGAAAGGCTTGCAAACAGTGACACAGTCCACACAAACTATTTGTATGTAAATGAACTTGATCAGATGATATTTAATCCACTTGATCTAGAACAAGATATGAACAGTAATGGTATTGATTCTTTTTATTATTGATATGGGGAATATGACACATAAATTTTCACAGTATATATATTTAAATGATGTTAAAGTAAAATTAAGTGAAGTTGATGTATTTTCGGTATTAAGTATGAACATTAGAAGTCTAGCTAGTAGTCCTCAAATATTAATTGATCAGTGTTTAACCGATAAGGATAAATTTGATGTGATGGGGTTCTCGGAGACTAGGTTAGATAATAACATCGAAGCATTGTATGTTTTAAAAGGTTATGATATGTACGCAATGAACAGAAATAGGAAAGGTGGAGGTGTGTGTATATATATATCCAGTAGGTATAGTTCTTGTATCATTAAGGAGTGTTGTATAAATGGAACCATTTTTTGAGTGTGTCTGTGTACAAGTGAATAGTGGTTAGGAAATCAACTTGTTTGCATCTGTCTATAGGCCGCCAAAGGGGAACATGCTTGAATTTCTTAATGCTTTAAAGACAATATTTGATTATACAGCGATAGAAAAGTACAACAAAATATTTTTTCTGGGGGATTGGAACTTAGATTTACTTAAAGCAACTGAATCAGGAGTCTTTGATTTCATAAACGTTATGTATTCACATGGCTGCTTCCCATTAACAACAAAACCCACGAGAGTTACTGAAAACTGTGCCTCATTAATAGATCATATATGGACCTCACATCTGGAAAATAATATAAACAATTACATAGTATATACTGATATAACAGATCATTTTGCAGTATACTCTCAGTTTAGAAAAGTTGTAAATAAGTGTGATGCATATGTAGAAAGAAGATTTTTTTCTGACATCAATATCAATTTATTTGCAGAAGAAATATCACATGAAAATTGGTTGCAAATTATAAATATTAACGACGCAGATGATGCATATGATAAATTTCACAGATTATATAAAGATAAATTTTATCTTGTTTTCCATTAAGAAAAATTAAAGTTAACGTTAAAAACGAAAGAAGCCCTTCTATAACTGCAGGATTAAAAACTAGTATCCAGGAGAAACACAGACTTGAAAGGTTGGCATCAAAATGGCCATTGTCATATGGACCAAGATATAAAGCTTACAGGAACAAGCTGGTAACACTACTTCGAGCTGCAAAAAACAAATATTTAAGACAAATTTAAGTGAACAAGGTAATAATAAATCAATTTGGAATACAATAAATAGTCTAATGGGCAGAAAAAAAGTCAATCATTGTAATGAAATTAAACTGAAAAATAGTAATGGCCTCACTGCAAATATTTTTAATGAACATTTCTTAAAAAAAGCTGGATCCCCACCGCAACAAACAAATGCACAGCAAAACTCTCCCTCTCAATTTTTCAATAATCCATCGGAAATTTCTTTTTACCTTTATCCTGTTACTAGGGAAGAGGTTAATCAATATTTTAAAATCTATAAAAGCAACACAGCACCAGGATGTGATGAAATTCCACCAAAACTGCTCCAACTTACTGCACATTACATTGATGTCCCTCTCACCCACATAATCAATCTATGTTTCCAGCAAGGATGCTTTCCGGACAAACTTAAAATTGCTAAAGTGATACCAATATTTAAATCTGGAGATGATGATGATGAAAATAATTATAGACCCATATCTATTTTACCCTCGATTAGTAAAGTTTTTGAAAAAGCTATTGTTCATAGATTCAAGGGTTCTTGGAAGATTTTAAATTATTATCTGATAATCAGTATGGATTTCGCAATAACAAGTCAACAGAGAAAGCCATAATGAAATTCACAAGTGAAATTTATAGTAATTTGGAAAGAAAACACTATGTTGCAGGCATATTCATGGACTTATCTAAGGCATTTGATTCACTGGACCATAAAATATTAATAGATAAGCTAATAATATAGGAATAAGAGGAACACCATTAAAGTTATTTTCAAGTTATTTGACAAATAGGAAACAAGCTGTATATTGTAATAAGAAAACATCAGTGCTGAAAACTGTTGACAGGGAGTGCCTCAGGGATCAATACTGGGTCCATTGCTGTTCTTGGTATTTATAAATGATATTTCCAATGCCAGTAATAAATTTAATTATGTTCTTTATGCAGATGACACCAATCTGCTCTTACAGGATAACAACTTAGATCACTTGAATGCGGTGTTAAATACTGAACTAGAAAAAATTAGTAAATGGATTTCAGCTAACAAATTAAAGGTAAATATTACAAAAAACTAATTATATGCTATTTCAAAATCGATCTGTAGTATACAACATGGGTCCAGTAATATATGGATGGGTGTGAACTTAAGAGGGTTGCATGTACAAAATTTTTGGGGGTTATCATAGATGAAAACTTGAATTGGAAAAAATCATATTCAATCAGTCTGCTTAAAATTGTCAAAAACTTGTGGAATATTATACAAAATTCGTTACAATTTAACAACTGATGCTTTAAAAAGATATATTATTCCCTGTGTTATCCTCTTATTATATATTGTGTGTCCATCTGGGGTTGTACGTGGCCGTCAAATGTAAAGGAAATTATTGTCACTCAGAAGAAATTGATCAGAACCATAACATATAGAGGAAAACATGACTCTACACACTTTTTATTCAATGAGTTAAAATTACAAAAATTTGAATTACTACTTAAATATATTTTGTCTTCTCACTGTTTATAATGATTTAAATGATAATAGTAACAACAGAAAAATATTTAGAATGATTCATCACAGCCTAGGTACCAGAGGTAACAATGTTAACTTGTTATGTCCACAACCAGGAACAACACTGTACAAATTTTCTATATATTGTTTTGGCCCGAAATGTTGGAACGCATTACCAGATGACATCAAAACAGCAAATAATCTCAATATATTTAAATTTAAACTTAAACAGTATTTATATAATTTACAAAGTCAAGTTCTTATAGATTGAAAATGAAAATACAGTAAATTTGTGCTCCTGAAATTTAGGTACTTTTTTTTTATATAAAAAAAACATGTTTGTTCACTACTGAGTTTATATATTTTTGTATGTTTATCTTTATTGTAAATTTTTTGCCGTCATCGTATTCGCATTTAGATATGTTACTGATTTTATGTCTGCTAAGGAGCTCATGCTCAGGAAACTAATGCCTATAAAATGTGGTATATATTTAATTTTATTGTGTATAATATTAGGTATTTGGCATAAACCTATAAACCTAAACTATAACTACTACTACTACTACTACTACTCTACTACTACTACTACAAAAAGAACAACGAAAAAATATTATTACTTACTACTACTACTACTACTACTACTACTACTACTACTACTACTCTACTAATATAATAATAATAATAATAATACTATAATAATTCCCAAAAAATACACAAAACAACAACAAAACTATATTATTACACTACTACTCTACTACTACTATACTACTATACGACCAGGAAGTTGGGATGGCTATTTTATGGAGGAAAAAAATCTTAACTTGAAAATTAATAAGATATTTTTGGAAAATAATGTTTAGGAATTGGATGTTAATATCTTTGGAAGAATAATATTTTTATAAATGTGTAGCTGAACAGTGATGTTGGGAGATCTCACACGTGAATCAATACATGAAACTTCTTGTCTTTGTTGAACTTTTTATGCCTGATCTTAATTTTGATTCAATTTATTTTATTGGGTGTTTTAAATTGCTGATACCTTTTTTCTGGTAGTCTTGGAAAATCTGTTCAATTTTTATGTCAGAAATCCAACTGGTTTGTTCTATGACTTAAGACCTGCTTGGAGAGATGCCTAACCTTCACAGGGTAGGGACAGTACAAACAGGTGGCGGGACCATATTTGGTAGCCTTGTGAGCACATTTATGTCAGTGAAGCCAAGGTTTTTTTAATATGATATGACGGTTTCTGATCACCTGCCATTATTGGATAAGATGGATTTAAAGGGAGTCCATATATCTCACGACGATCTCTCCAAGCATACCCAGCTCTGCACATATTCCTTAAATTATTGGCATAAATTAGATGTATATGATTTAAGACATCAACAGACGTGTTGACAATAACTAAAGCTTTTGCATCATGACTTTAGTTGCAAAATTGTCCCATAAAACAGGTTGCCACAACCCTTTGCATCTAAAGGAAATAGATAAGGTTTATGATGCAATGTAAAAGCATTCGGAAGAGAGTGAAAATATAAAGAGAAATTTGTTAATGCAATAAATTCAAGGTATCCTGAATGGAATAGGGGGTGAAGGAGCTTCAGAGAGCAAGAGATGGCTACCTGGATTGGGTGGAGCATGGTAGACAGCTTACACACACAACACACCATGAGGTCATGCTAAAGCCAGAAAAGCATTTAAGGCAGCATTAGACAGTGTAAGAATAATGAACAACAAGAAATAGTAACAAGTATCATATTCATATTTAGAGATAAAAACAAACATCACTTTTGAAGAGGTAAAAGAGAGAGAGGAAGGAAAAATCTAGTGATAATTGATGGATCTCGATGATGCCAAAGATTGCTCAGCTATTTGTAGGTCACTTTCTTAAGAGTCCAGCTGGACTATATACAAAGACTGACGCTGATTTCCCGAAAGAATTAAAAGAAAGTGGCTTGTAAAACGAAAAGTACACTTAAGAATTTCTAGTGCTACTACTCAAACATATCTTATCTTCTGTGAATGATGGAGTTGGCCATGTGGAATTCATCTGCTTGTTCCTTAAGAATGCTTCCCAATGACTTTTTAGAATATTTTGTCCATGTTTTTACATATGTTGTTATTTCACATTGTAGCTTCCCGGTGATCTCTAGGGGGCAACTATTACTCCTTTAACCTAAAGATAACGAAGAATCACAAATGTTTCCCTCAACTATAGACCCCCTGTCGCTGATTCTTTGAATTGCATGTTTTTAAATTTCTTCACTGAAAAACTCTCTTTGAATTTTAGGCAGTTTAGGTTTTAAGAAGCTCATCCACTACTGATGCTTCTTTTTTGGTAAAAGAGGTTATTGCGAAGCTACAGTAGCTCAAGTCATCTCCCATTGCCACTTTCGTTGATTTAAGTAAGCCTTCGATATAATAGATAATTTCCTGTCTTGGTAAGGAAACCTGTTATCCTCAGGTGTACCTGTTGATCTGACCTCACATTAATGCACTACTTTTACAACCAACAAGCACAATTCAATGGCATCATCCAAGAGTGAATTTCCTTATTCATCGAACGGGAGTAAGGCAGGGAGGTGTTTTATACCCCTTTTTATTAATTTTTATTAATGCCATTATTGAAAAAGTTTCCAGCCTTGACGATAGAATGTAGGCTCGTATCCACAGACCTCAATGTTGTAGGTTACGCTGATTGCTTCTGGTTCCCCTGGCTGCGTCAAGAGACGACATGGAGGTATTATACAGAATGTTTATGTAATGAAATTGTAAATCACACACTGTGATTAAACAAAGAAAAACCAGATGTATAGAATTTTAATTAAGAAAGAAAATTATTTTGGGTAATTAGAAAGACTTAATGGCGATGAAATTAAAAGTTGTGAGCTGCTACAAATACTGGAGGACACAATAATTTCCTTCAATTTTTAAAGATAGTGGTGACATTCGTTTCGGTTTAAATTCAGTTTACTCTCTTTTATAGTGATATGAGATTTTTAAGTTTTTAGATTTTTAATTTTCTTTTGTTTTTATTTAACTCTTACTGCTGTTCCGGATATGGCTTTTTGGCTCCTATGGAGTGATACATCAGTTTTTAAATCTTGTTTGTATTTTTAAGCGTTTAATATGTTGCGTATAATCATGGTTTAACTCTGTCGGGAGTGCATACATATGCCAGCAGCCACATCACTGCGGAAAACTGTAATAACTTATTATTAAAGGCAATCCCAGGCCCTTAAATAACAAGCTATACCTTTTTTTAAAAGACTGATTAGATCAAGCAATTCTCTTATTAAATATAATATTTATTTTTATACCAAAGGTCTTTGTTATGACTTATGATGCATTTATTTGATCAGTATACATATAATATTTTAGAGGATCTGGCTTGTCTTAAGGCAGGATAGTCTGGGGTAAACAGCGATATGAGGAAGAGGCGAGGGCCCCTGTTTCATTATGGATATTAATCCCTTCACAGCTTAAGGGTTAATTTTTTTATATTTCCTATGTAGTTTACAAATGTATTATCGTTTTTCGTTTTGTGTATATATATATAAATATATATAAATATATATATATATAGATATATATATATATATATATATATATATATATCTATATATTATATATATATATATATATATATATATAATATATATATATATCTATATAGATATATATCTATAATATATTTATATATATATATACTTATAGATAATATTAATTTTATATCAATTGATTTGATGGTTTGCCTATCATACATTTTGTTTATTTGTACTTGTATGAGATTTTAATTTGATACTTCGAAGGATGAAACACATGTAAATACATACCAGTAAGATTTATCATATAAAGTATGTGCAAATTAGCGTTTGTTTATAACAAAAAAAAAAAATTCTTGTTGTATATCGTTCCAGTGCGTCTAACTCTACTATGTAGTTTTCTTACGAAATAAAATGTACTGGAACTGACTGACCTACTACTACTATACTACTACTACTACTACGACAACTACAATCTACAACTAAAACTACTAACTACTACTAACTACTACTACACCTACTTATACAATAGAACAACAAAACACTATTATAGAATGTATAGAAGTAGGTATGTTTAGTAGATAGTAGTAGATAAGATTTTTATTCCTATCTAGACACTTTGCAAGTACCACCTACAAGGTTATTGACTAGACCAAGCGCCGCCACGTCAGCACTACTAGGCGGACTCGAACCGCTGGACGCAATGTCGCAGGGACTCTGCACCATTGCTATCTCACGTCTTACCACCTTGCCACCCTGACGGCTAGAAGTAGTAGTATAGTAGTAGTAGTAGCATTAGTAGATAGTAGTAGTAGTAGTAGTATAGTAGTTAGTATAAGTAGTAGTAGTAGTAGTAAAGTAGTAGTAGTAAGTAAGTAGTAGTAGTAGTGTTAGTAAGTAGAAGGAGGAGGAGAAAGAGAACGAGGAAGAGTAACCACATTCAGAGGGTCTATCATGCATTTATGAATCCTTAGTCCAAGACCTTGTAAAATGATGTATAATACAACCTTGGTTGGCTTTACTGCTACCACTGGACCCCCATTTGCAGAAGCACTACTCATCTTTCTGCTTACGTCAAGATTTTTCCCTAATATGTTTTATGAGGTTAGACTGTCGATGATCCGCTTCCAACTATCTTTATCCTTGCCTCACCTCTTCATGCATACTGCTGCAGATCCACCTTATCCACAGTACACATATAGTGGTGGGTTGCTGTAGAGAAATGATCCCCTTAAAAGACTGTAATGATATAATGAGCTAAGAAAAAAAATGTCCTGTAATTGCACACTACAGCACACACACACACACACACACACACACACCACAAGCACACGCGCACGCACACGCACAACGCACACGCACACTCACGCACCCACTCACACGCACACACGCACATGCACACACAGGTAATCCGTAGTGTAGGGGTAGCACGCTCGGTTCACAACCGAGAAGTCCCGGGTTTCGATCCCCAGGCAGAGCGGAAACATATGGGCTGTTTCCTTAAAAAACCCGAGCAGCCCCTGTCCACGCCATGCAGTGAATGGGTACACGGGTGTTAGCCTGGGTTTGTGACCTGCTCTCCGGGTGCTGGCCTTCCCCTAAACACTAAGCAATAATGATGAATGATAAAAATGTTTGATAAGTATACGGGGCCACACGAGCGTCGCTCTGGCCCTGTAAATACAACTAGATGAATACAAATAGATGAATTTATTACACACACACACACAGACACCACACACACCCACACACACACACACCACACACTTTGCGTGTTTCCTACGTTTAATGTGAAAATTGAATTATAACTCTGCACTTTGACACATTTTCATTACTCGTTCTTTTTCTCAAGTTGTTGCACACCATGACCCGCCTCGCCACCCATCCTGCAGGCAGGTGTTGTCCTCGCCGCCTATGGATTATATTTCCTTTGTTAGTTCAATGAAGTTCCGCTGCCCTGGCACGAAGCACCTTATATTCATATGCCTGTAACACGTTCCAAGGACATGCATTTAATTAAGTTGCCTGGCTGTACACTCACGCAAACGGTGATGCACGCATTAAGCCTCAACTTAAATAGAGAATACAAGTGTTTGTGGGCCTTCGGAACCAGTACATGTATTGTGTTTGTAGTAGTAGTAGTATATATTAGACAACATGTAATTTGCCAAAACTCCAATCGTGTTGTTGTTGTCGTTGGTCACTGGTCAAAGTGCCTCGGGGTAGACACGTTCCGTGTTGATTCCAACCCTTGTGTTCCGTGTGATTCAACACACACACTCACACAACGCACACACACGAGTCCATGATTCTACTGAGTTTGTGGAATGGGGCAAGATTACGGCTGAGTTTTGCCTGTAATCTAATACTCATAAAGTGTTTTTAGCCCAAAAATCCCCCCCTTCAAAATGCTTCAATCGACATGGGACCAAGCCGCTTACCACCTACGAATTTATTTGCGATTTGTTAACCTACTCTCATCAAAATTGAATTTAAGTTTCGGCTACCCAAAACAGACAGACCAGACATGACAGACCACACCCACAACAGACACTACGGCTACTCCTATAGTAATTATTAGATAGATACAAATGAAATTGAATTCTGCAGTAAATAAGTAAAC
Source organism: Chionoecetes opilio (assembly GCA_016584305.1). Taxonomy (NCBI): domain Eukaryota; kingdom Metazoa; phylum Arthropoda; class Malacostraca; order Decapoda; family Majidae; genus Chionoecetes; species Chionoecetes opilio. The sequence goes on from JACEEZ010003106.1 coordinate 23,791, forward strand.
TACTCGTGCACTTGTCTCCACTTCCGTATAGGGCTTTTATCAGGGCTTGGAAAAAAAAAAAAGGTTGAAAAAAAAGGTTTTAGTATATTCAGCCACCCCCCCCCCCCCCCCCCGCACTCCACTCACTCGCCCTCATCCATATAAATGCTTTGTTCCAGTGGCTTCGGTTGTTTACTATATTTTTTAACGCGTGTGTATAAGTGTGGAGTGTTTGTCACGGCGAGCGTGCCTGCCAGGCGTGGAGGTTTGCACGGGTGAAAATGCTTGTGTCATCAATTTTTGTTTTCATTTCGCTGCGTGTGTGATGAGTAATGGAGGTACTGAAATAGGGCTGTAGGGGCCTAAGTGAAGGCTCAAATGAGGGGCGGCGGGCCGAATAACGTATCGCTATACATATTGCAAAAACTTATTACTATTGAGTGTGAAGGGATCATTTGCATTTGTCACTCTTGAGTTTCCCGAGCTGATGAACTTGTATAGGAAAGAAACATTTTAGAAATAACTCCTCAAAGTTATGTGCTCGCATATACAGAGCAAATGTGCATACATATACAGTACATATATGTATCCGTATATATAGTATATATATATATATTATATAATATATTATATATAGAATATATATTATATATTATATATATATATATATATATATTATATATAGATATATATATATATATATAGATTATATATATATATATTAGTATATATATCTATATATCTATTATATATATATATGTATATATTCTATATTATATATATTAATATATATATATATATATATTTATTTTATATATATCATATATTAGATATTATATCTATATATCTATATATATATATATATTATATATATTTTATATATATAATATATATATATATATATATATATATAATATCATATCATAATATAAGCTAAAGTGGTCTGTCTGTCCTGTCTGTCTGCCTGTTCGGTCTGTCTGTCTGTGTGTGTGTGTGTGTGTGTTATCGTGTCCGCCCCCGTGGCGCAATACCTCATATGGCACATTTTTTGGACCGGGTTGACCATGGGAGGTGATAAGCCCACTTATGAGTTATTATTCGATCACTTTTTTTTTTTCTTTTTTTTTTAGTCCAGCCTATTAGCGATAATTGTTGAGAAAAAAGTGGGTTTGCGAGAAGGGAAGGAACCTTGATGTAGGGTGATGGGTAAAGGGTGAGTGAATGGTTGGGG
>JACEEZ010003106.1:30000-56410 GCA_016584305.1 Chionoecetes opilio
TCCTTTTTCTCTCTCTCTTCTCTCTCTCTTTTCTCTCTCTCTCTCCCCTCTCCTCTCTCCCCTCTCGTCTCCTCGTCTCTCTCTCTCTTCTCTCCCCCAATTTTCGCCACCTTATTACCGTATTATTCGAAAGATTGAAAAAAAAAAAAACTTTTAATATTGGCCTTTTTTTTGGTCCCTTTTAAAAGGGATACTCTTGCATAACTGATGAGTCGTGACGCGCCCCATACGGGCCCCTTTCCCCCCCCGTCCACGGGAGGGGAAGGGAATGGGAGGAGAAAGGGGGGTGCGGGTGGGGGGGGTGTGCTAGTGTGTGTGTGGTGTTTTGTGTTGTGTGTGTGTGTGTGTGTTGTACGTACGTTAATGTGTGTTTGTATAGGGAGAAGTACGTGTGTGTGTTTTGTGGTGAAGGTAGATTTTGTATTATAGCAAAACATTTATTTGACTTTAGTTGTTGAAATTTAGTAGGTTGGTAAAATTTGACCTGTATATAGAAGGTGGCTTTTAGAGAGAGAAGAGAGAGAGAGAGAGGGAAAGAGAAAAGAGAAAAGAGAGAGAGAAAGAGAAGAGAGAGAAGAGAGAGAGAGAGAGAAGAGAGAGAGAGAGAGAGAGAGAGAGAGAGAAGGGAGAGAGAAGAGGAGAGAGAGAGGAGAGAGAGAGATAGCAGATTTGCAGTGTGAGATAGCAGGCAGCTATCACTTCCCCCGCGTTGAAACCCTAAAGACACCTCACGCATCTACCCTCCTGGAAAAACCAAGCGGTTCTTTTAATAGACTCCGCACTCCACCCAAGAAAAACCAACCCCCCTACAACCCCTGGAATTATCCAACCCACGACCTTCACAAGAGAAACTGACTCTTATTTCTGCTAATGTCAGAGGGAATCCAAAACAACATAGGAGATCTCGCTCATCTGTTCATCATTCCCACACAACCCAGACATCATTGCTACGGTCGAGACCTTGCTGAACCCTACTATCCCTGCCAACTTGCGACACATCCAGGGATATTCAAGATGGCTCGACAGAGACCGTGCCGCGGCATCTGCGGGGGCATCGCCGTCTCGCTTCCGCCGAAGGTCTCGCTTGTAGAGGCCCTCGAGGTTGAAAATGGATAAGGAACCTTGAGATGATGTTCTTCAGACTGTGGACGAGTCCGCCACGAAAACCATCTACTATGCGTCTGCTTACCGGCTCACAGGGCAGGAAATGACCCCATCCACTTTCCCCACCCACATTGACTCCCACTAGCCAGCACAACTCAAAACCATCTCATTGTTGTAGGGGAACATGAACCAGGCATCTGGTTGCGAGGGCAGTTCGAGAATTTGCTAAATGAGTACGGCCTTAACAACCATGTAAACTTCCCAAACCCACATCCTCTGGCTCCTCCCTCGGACCCGTCATCACAGATTGGCCAGGAAGAGTGATCACCTGCCTCCCAGGGGTCAGGTTGGATCATATGCGACCACTTTATGCCGTACTCACCACCAATCAGCACCAATGTAGTACGCGACGGAGGCTACTGCCCGGAGTCAACTAGCTTTGGTCTCGTGGAGATTGGGCAGCCTAAAACCGAAAACTTGGACTCCATTGTGTGGACGGAGCTTCTCCACGGCGAGTTAACACACAAGTGGAGACCTTTTCACAACCTCCTCCTCATCACTCCAGAAAAAACCATATACCCAGCCCAACCTACCAAAATCCAAACCCCATGATCAGCCCTGTTTGTTTTCAAGTGTAGAGAGCCGCCGACAACAAGAGCAGGGCATGCTGCTGGTACAAGTCCCACCCCTCCCAACTAACAAACATCGGCACAAAGAAGCCTGCCAAGACCATTGGTCAGGTCCAAAAGCAGGGCCATACAACGCTGGGAGAGAGGACTTACAGGCAAGTAAGCGGCCCAGTCAGTGAGCAGTACGGAATGGTGGTTTGGAGTGAAAGCAGCAGCAAGGACCTCTTTGCCTGACAACACCATTCCGCCGCTCACCATGACCAAACGGGTCAGTGGCGTCCGCGACAAGGACCACGGCTGAGCTGTTGGAAGCTCATTTTTTCTTTTAAAATTCGGTGACAGGACCCTAACGCGAGCCCCCAGAGATACCATCCCTCACCAGGGCCTCGTGGAGAGCTGCAGTTAACAATAAGGAAGTAGAACATCAGCTGCGGCAAATAGATCCCAAGAAGGCGCAGGGACCGACAACATCAGCCTCACCTACTAAAGGATGTGCGCCAAGCTCGCTCCACCACTCACCATCATCTTCAACAACATTCTTTCCTCGTGCAAGTGGCTTCCCCACGCAATGGACAGAGGCCAAAAGTGGTGGCCATCCCAAAAAAAACAGCAAACGGGACCCAAAGAACTACCGCCCAATTTCCCTTCTCACTTACTGTTGGGGAATAATCCTGGAGTCCCTCATCACCGCCAAGATCAACACCTTCTTGGACGCCAACCATCTACTCAACTCCAAGCAGTTTGCGTTCCCCGGCAGGAAGGTCAGCTGCAGACTGCTCCTCCAGTCTGCTTCCTGGAACCACTCGCTGGATAGAGGCATGGACCTTTGTCTTGGCTTTGGAATCGCCGGAGCCTTGACAGAGGTGTGCACCGAGGTCTCGCTGCCAAGCTGAGGAGCGGGAGTGCGCGGCGCCATACTGCAGCTCATCCAGGACTACCTCCAAGAAAGGACATACGGGTGGTGATTCAACGGTCAACTTCAGCCAGAACCCATCCACGACAGCGTCCGCAGGGCAGCGTACTCGGGCCTCATTCTGTGGACTGGTCTATTCAATGACATTCTCCAGCTCATTCCTGAGCCCAGGCCACGCTGATGACTGCACCCTTGCCTTCCCCCTGCAACAGACGTGAGGGCAGGACACGGTGTACCGCCATCAACCTGGCATTGCAACATCGTCACTGGAGTAGTCGATGGCAGGTCAGCCTGGCCCCGGACAAAACCCAGGCTCCGTTATCTCCCGCCAGGCAAGACATCCACCAACCTGCCTGCACCGGACATACTGGCTTGAGGGCAGATCACTCCCCCTTCAGAGATCCATCTCCATCCTTGGGGTGGAGTTTGACGCGGGACTGGACCTTCACCATTCATGCCAGGAGAGTAGCTAAAATACTCAGCCTGGAGGACTCAGCCGTGTCCGGCGCATCTCCCACCTTCTAGATGCCAAGGGGTTGAGGTTCTGTAAAGGCTCAGGTACGTCCCCTAATGGAATACCCCCCCTAGCATGGTCTTCTGCCCGCCCTCTTACTGGCCACACTAGACCCGCGTCAGAGAAGAGGCCAGCGAATGGTTAGCAATAAACTCCCCACACGCGCCTGACTCCTCCAAACCCCTCCAGAAGCGCAGGGGATGTGGCAGGGTTATGTGTCATTCAAGGGCACTAAATCTCCACACGCCCAATTGGCAGCATCAAAGCTCCCCAGGCCCCCGCCGCCCCTTCACTCCACCGTGTCGCCCACACACAGACAAGAGCAAGGACTGTGACCTTCTCCAGGACAGAGCACCACCACCACGTCCATATTACCCGCTCGGCCGTCTGTGGAAACCAGTTAGTTCACCAACTGACCTCACCACCACGCTCGCTACAAGACTTTAAGCGGGGAGAGTGAACAGCTGGTTGATGGCAGTAATTTAGAGAGAAGCGAATATGCTGTTAGGAATTCCTTCATGTACCCCAAAATGTAGACCACTTGCAAAACACGACCACAGAAAAAAACATGGAGGAAAAAAACGAGGTAGGACAAAAATAAAATTCACGACCTCCACTTTTCACCTTTTTTCCGTTCTCTCTATTTTCTGTTCATTCCTTCCTCACTAACTCCTTTCCTCTCTCTCTCTCTCTCTCTCTCCTCTCGCTCTCTCTCTACTCTCTCTCTCTCGCTCTCTCTCTCTCCCTCTCTCTCTCTCCTTCCCCCCCTTGACCCCTTTTTCCGGCCCTTAAGCAAGGCGACGCCCGCCGGATACAGAGAAATCTCGTCAATCATTGGGCAAGTTTCAGAAAATTTAGGATTCCGTTTTCTGTGCAAATGGTTGAGTTCTCCCTTGAATCCCAGCGGTATGTAGGTCTTTAGAGAAAACGGGAAAGATGTGCTTACTTTCTTATTATTATCTTTTACCATGCTCTCTCTCTCTCTCTCTCTCTCTCTCTCTCTCTCTCTCTCTCTCTCTCTCTCTCGCATACCAATATTTTAGGACAAGGGTTTAATACTCCAAAATCCTTCTAATTGATTGTAGCTTGCGGGCCGGAAAACAGGGAAGGGGAGGGAGAGAAGGGGAGATAAAGGAAGATAGGAGGAGGGGGAGGAGGAAGAGGAGGAGCGGGAGGAGGAGGAGGCGGAATTAATGGAACGAAGAGGAGGAGGCTATTTTGTACAATAAAGGCAGCAACCACCAACAACACTAATAATAATAATTAATGATAAATAATAATAATAATAATAATAAGAATAATAATGATAAAACTTATTCGGTGAAAAACCTTATCGACGTAACAAATGTTATCTTAAGGTGTTCACCTATGATGCAGTAATCGGTTTGCAAAACACCTCATGGTGTCGAGAAAAATTGATATTTTGTCATAAAGTACGAATATGCTATTTTCTCGGTTATTTACCAATCAATATATTTTGCTTTACGCAGAAATGAAGCCCTTGGATCTACTTCATATTTACTTCCTTTATGATGTTGCAGTAATCTGCCATAGTTTTTAGTTATTGAAAAAAAAACTTGATTTGATAAAAAAAAAATCAAGGCATTGTCAAGGCCAAAAAAATCCCTTGCAAATTTGCAATTTTTTAAAAAAATGATTTGCTTGAAATGGTTGTTCATAGCATTTATCGGGGCATATGAACACGAATCTGGAGTCAGTTTCAGTTAAACCATGATTAGAAGTCCTATTCAGCCAACTCCCAATGGACAGGTACGACTTACAGAATCCTTAAAAACCACAAAATTAGACCAAAAATTACTACAAGAGATAAAAAAAAAAATTAGATAGGACATTGCTGAATTAATCATTAAATGAGCAGTATTAGTATTTTCAGTTTAGATTCTTTATTAACCCTATTTGAGCCACCCATGCGATTGTCAAAGTACTTATAAAACCTAGGAATACTATAGCATCCTAGTGGGACTTTAATGGCCCTCCCATGACTCCTGTGGATGTTGAAGGAGCGAAGAGGCCCGTGAAGGATCTGAAGGATTGTATTTAGGCCAAGCGAAGGATATTAAATAAAATTGTTCTTCCTCCTCCCATTCCTCTCCTCCCTTCTTCTCTCCATCTCCTCCTCTCCTCCCTTCCTGGTCCCAAATCCTTCCTTCTCCATTCCCTCTCCCTCCTACCGATTCCTCGTCCCTCTTCCCCTCCCCCCTTCCTTTCCTCCTATCCCCTTCTTCTTCCTCCCCCTCATTCTTCTCCTCCTCTTATCGTATTTATACAGTAATATCATATATCAGATCACGCGGCAGCCGCGGCACGCACCCCATGTGAGAACCTCGAACTCACCACATAGTCGTATTCACTTAAGCTGGATTCTGGGAGCTGCTCGCGCCTAGCCGAGTTTGTAAGGACGTCCGCTGATTGGTCTGATAGACTCGGGCTGGGTGCGATGGTGGTGTTCCTTGGACTCGCCGCAACCAAAACCCTTGCGTTGCCTCAGAAAAAATATCATATTTCTTGGCTTTACTCACCTCTTACACAAGATAGGCATATTTGTTGCATCAGTGAATAGGCAGTGATTGTTCAACAACAACAACGCCATTCATAACTCAATTAAGGGTAAAAATAAAGTTCATGGGACGGACTATCACAAGAGTAGGCGGATCTTTTAGGTTTTCCGTGCATTGAAATGTTATACTCCTACCCGATATTACCAAGCTACCCAGGATAATATTTATGAAAGCTGAGCCTACCATCGTGTTCATAATAATTGCTGCCCATATCATGAGTATAAAAAAAATTACACTAAGGACTAAATAATATTAATATTGAAGAAAGTAAAAGGTGTATAAACATTTTTCTTGCTTATTTTGCTTTCAACTGCTTAACTCCATAAGGTTGTTTGGTTCGCAATCAATTTCATGAACTGTTTCAAAATCCTTATACTTTTCCGGCTTCCTGTGGTATGTAGCACGGTACCACAGCAGTGTGTATTTTCTTAGATTCTTCAAGGAATGATTTATAGAGACAAGCGATTGGTTATGGAAACTGATCGATGGCGGTACAGGCCCATATCAAGAATTTTTCCTCCACCCGGTATCGGTTTTTGTATACAAAGAATCAAAAAATACGAAGCAAAAAACGCGTCGAGCTCAGGGTGGAGGTTTGAGTCAGCTGATTGGCGATAACTTGCACATCCCCCCTTCACCCCGCTTCTCCACTATTCCAATCGTATTTCTTCCCAGTCCATACAGGGAGAGGTTTCAAAACACACCGAGAGTGACAAGCCATACACTGTGAATGCACACGTGCATAATTAAGGTAAAAAAAAAAAAATCAGGTCCGGAGGCCTTATTAGGTGTGTTAACTTGGGAGGAAGCGGCGGCGGCTGGAGAATGGAGTGGCCATTGTGGGGAGGCAGTGGCGGCGGGCCGGTTCAAATGTACTCGCAAGCAATCACTCAGGCCATTTGTTTCTGCACCAACGCCTCAGACAAGTGGCGAAAACCACTAACTTAGCTATTATTGTAATGCAGGAAATGATAAATCGTTTCACATAGTAAATGTATTAGATATGTATATAAAACAGTCAAAATACTGATGCCGCTTTGGGTCGCTTGTGTGTGGTACGCGTCAAAATATCCACCAGCGGGCATTCTTGTAGATGTTACCAGTGGAGGTACGACGGTGGAAAATCTCCACGGCCGGGATTTTGACGAGAATTCTTGAAATATAGACAGGTCTCCACCGGTCGAGATGATCATTTTGAGTGGCGGGTGCTTCTGTCTGCCCACACAAACATGACGCGCGGGGACAGCTACAGACAGCAACATGAGGCGGCGTCAATGTTTTCAGAATCTTTCATCCGTTACCATATGTATGTAAAATAATAATATTTCTTCGTATTGCTGACTGCACGTCCAAATATAAATTTACAGGCCACCACACCTAGATGTAAGCAGGGGTAAATCAAGAAGTAAAAACGGATTCAAGCTGGAAAGCGTAATTTAAAAAGGAAAGAGGGAGAAACTGGTTCACCAAATAGGGGGGGGGGGGGGGGGGGGGGTTTTGGTGATGATGGAATGGTACTCAGTCGTCAGGTAATTAGTGCGAAGTTCTATTGCGGAGCTATAGGGGTCTTAAAAGGTGTATGGATAAAAATTCATGGAGGGGGGTGGGTGAAGAGAGGTGGATGTAGGTATTGTCTAAGTAACAGGAACTACCCTCGTGTAGGTCTCACAAGCCTCTTGTCCCTTCCTTATTTTTTATGTTATTTGTAGATGCACGGATAGCGCAAACAATTGAAATCGAGATGCAGACAAAAAAATGCAATAAAAACACCGAACAAACATAGATAAACACACATACACAAAACACATTGCAAAAAAAACTACTCCGCTTTTTTTATTCTATCTTAGTCCCATGGTTTTTTGTCTTCACACAAATACAAAAACCACCCCACCACCCAAAACTTTTCATTTCTAATTGATCTTCAATCCCCAGGTTTTTCTTCACATAAACAAGTTCGCCACTAATCTATCAAGATTCATGGTGCCAGCATTTGTATAAGAGTTATTACCGGAGATGGCGAAATGTGAAGATAATGAAATAAGAACAAAGAAAATATGGAAGCTACAAAAGGCCGCGAGACCTACACGAGGTTCTTCCTGTGAATACCTAGTACGTGACAAGGGAAAAGGGCAGAGCAAAAGAAAGGGAGGATAAAGAAGGGACATATATTTGTTAAATTGTTAAAAATGAAGGACTTGTGTTGAAAAGTGGATAAAAAGGTAAAAGAAGGTTTAAAAAGTAGGAAAAAATAGTTAAATGGAAGAAATGGTAAGAGAAAACAGTAAAATAAAAGGAAATGTATGATAAGTTAAGAGGTGGTTTAGGAAAATTGTTGGGAAATGTGGAATAAATGAAAGGACGAGGATATAAAGAGTGTGGCACTGGATCAAATAATTGGTGAAGGATAACAAGAGAATGCAGCCAAGGCAGGAAGACCATTAACCCCCACACTTCACGCCCAGATCTTTCCTTGGCTATACAAAAGTGAATGTTGTCGAGCCATATAAAATTAAGAAATTGGGGTGGGGTGGGGGTGTTTGGGGTGTGTTGTGTGGTGTGTGTGTGTGTGGTGTGTGTGTGTAGTGTGCGAGTGTGCGTGGTGCGTGTGTGTGGCGTGTGTGTGATTGGTGTGTGCGTGTGTGTGCGGTGTGTGCGTGTGTGTGCGTGTGTGTGCGTGTGTGCGTGTTGTGAGCGTGTGCTCGTGTCTTGCGTGGGTGCGTGTGTGCGTGTGGGCGTGTGTGCGTGTGTGGTGTGTGCGTGTGTATGGTCGTGTGTGCGTGTGTGCGGTGTGCGTGTGTGCGTGTGTTGCGTGTGTGCGGCGTGTGCGTGTGTATGTGTGTGTGCGTGTGTGTGCGTGTGCGGTGCATGTCAAGTGGCTGGGTTCATGTAGGCAAGCAAAGGCTAAGTATGACGTACTTTCGTTAATTAGCAAAGCAGAGAGAGCGGAAGGGAGATAATGTCAAGGAGGGAGGAGGAGGAGATGAAGGTAGAGAACACGAGGGATGTAGCAGTGGGAAGGGAGGAGGAGAGAAAGAAGAGCTTTTGGGAAGATAAATTCGGTGTGGTGCAGTGGTGGAGTGAAGCAAGGTTGGGGTCTTGTTCTACATACCTACATCCACCTTTCATCCCCATCCATAAATTTTGTGGTGGTGGTTGGCTGGTGGTGGTGGTGGTGTGGTGGTGGTGTGGCTGGTGTATGGTGTGGTGGTGGTGGTGGTTGGTGGTGTGGTGGTGTGGTGGTGTGGTGGTGGTGGTGGTGGTGTGTGGTGGTGGTGTGGTGATGGTGGTGGTGGTGGTGGTGTGGTGATGTGGTGGTGGTATCGGTGAGCGGCGACGCTCAGAGCCTGAGAAACTGTTGTTGTGAAGGGAATACGAACACCTTTTATTTCCACTGCACTAATGCACTACTTTCACCACTGCACTAATGTCGCCAGGCACAATATATAAGGAATTTTAGCATAAATGCTAAAAGCCTCACGCTTCGCTCGCTGGGACATGAGTAAGAGACGAATATAAACTTCTGAGCCCAAAATTTCTTCCTTTGCGCCTGTATCCTTTCTTGCCTACAGAAGTCACAAGAAGGAAGAAGAAGAAATTCGTGCGAAACATTTTACAAGCCTATATGACACCTGATTTCGGCGAAATAGGTGTCCAAGCTGCTTCACTTGCTTGGACAATAAATGTCGATAAAGATGAGAGAGGGGTTTTGGTGATTGAGAAGGATACAAAGGGGGGGGAAAGAATGTTGAATCAAGGGAGAGATGGGGTTATTGGTGATCTGAGAAGATAAAAGAGGGGGAAGAATGTGAATCAAGGGAGAGATGGGGTTTTGGTGATCTGAGAAGGATAGAAGAGGGGGAATAAATGTTGGATCAAGGGAGAGATGGGGTTTTGGATCTGAGAAGGATGAAGAGGGGGAAGAAGGTTGAATCAAGGGAGAGAGGGTTTGGTGATGAGAAGGATAGAAGAGGGGGAAGAAATGTTGGATCATGGGGGAGATGGGTTTTGTGATCTGAGAAGGATGGAAGAGGGGAAGAAATTTGGATCATGGAGAGTGGGGTTTGGTGATCTTAGGAAGGATAGAAGAGGGGGGAAGCAATTTGGATCAAGGGGAATGGTTTTGGTGATCTGAGGTAGGATAGAGAGGGAAGAAGTTGAATCAAGGAAGAGATGGGGTTTTGGTGATCTGGAAGGCATAGAAGATGGTAAGAAATTTGGATCAAGGGAGAGATGGGTTTTGGTGATCTGAGAAGGATAGAAGAGGGGAAGAAATGTTGGATCAAGGGGAGAGATGAGTTTTGGTGATTCTTGACAAGGATAGAAGAGGGGGCAGAAATGTTGATCAGGGAGAGATGGGGTTTTGGTGATCTGAGAAGGATGGAAGAGGGGGAAGAATGTTGAATCAAGGGAGAGTGGGGTTTTGGTGATCTGAGAAAGGATAGAGAGGGGAAGAAATGTTGGATCATGGGAGAGAGTGGGGTTTGTGATATGATAAGGCATGGAAGAGGGGAAGAAATGTTGGATCATGGGAGAGATGGGGTTTTGTGATCTTAGAAGGATAGAAGAGGGGAAGAATGTTGGCATTTCACGGGAGAGATGGGGTTTTGGTGATCTGAGAAGGATGGAAGAGGGAAAGAAAGGGTGGAGAAAAGGAAAAAAACTATATTAGAAGTAGAGGGGAGAATGAAAGGAAGGATGATAGGGAAGGAGGATACGGAGGGAGGTGCACGAAACAATACAGACAGTACAAGAAGGACAATGGGATAAAAGTTTGTGAAAAATGAGATAGAAGGGGACTTAGAGGGAAATACATTATGTTTCATGCTCGTCTCTCTCTCTCTCCTCTCTCTCTCCTCTCTCTCCTCTCTCTCTCTCTCTCTCTCTCTCTCTCTCTCTCTCTCCTCTCCCTCTCTCTCTCTCTCTCTCTCTCTTCTCTCTCTCTCTCTCTCTCCCTCTCCTCTCTCTCTCTCTCCTCTCTCCCTCTCTCTATCTCTCTCTCTATCTCCTCTCCTCTCATTCTCACTCTCTCACCTGGGTCACTCGCCCAAACAATACACCGTCTTCAGGAGGCTGGCCTTCCTCGGATGGTCGTCACAAATCTCACACAATCAACAGTCAGAGTATGGGTCGCTGTAACCCACAGCGTCCACCACAACCACGCCCACCCTCAGGGCCGCCCACTCCTCCCTGTCCAGCCCGCCCACTGTCCACAGCTCCGCCCCGACCCGCCCGCTGTCCAAAACATGATGGCGAAAAAGAGAGGAGGAATGAGAGGGAGAATAAAAAATATAAGCGTTCTGGGATACATTTTTAAGTAGACAGGAATGAAATAGGTTTGAATACGTTTGAAAATGTGAATTAGGTTTTCGGATCCTTAAGATTTGACTATATTGGTGGCCTAAAGAGAATAAATAGATATGGGGAATAAAAGGGAAAAATACAAATCCTCAGAGATAAAACTTCAGAGATAATTTCAATGTAGAGGTGATTGGAATAGGTTTGAAAATATATTACAAGTTTCGGAGCTCTAAAATTTTAACTGATTTGTGACTTAGGAGAACAAATATATACGTATAAGTAATATAAAAATACAACGTTCGGATGAATTTCACGATAGAGGGGGTGTGGAAATTGGTTGAAAATATGAAACTAAGTTTTCTAAGATTTACTGAATCGTGACTTAAAGAGAAGAAATGTATATCAGTGAGCACAAATTTTCTCTCAACTACAAGAATGAGACATACAAAGCACAATACTAGGTGGAGGATGGATGTTGTGTTGTGTTATATTCGACAAATGATGTGTTTTTTAAGTAATCTTATGGATGTTGACATGACCGACACTCCTCATAAAGACCCAATTATAAGCAGAATTATCAAAAACACTTGAACTATTCACGCATGATACTTCACACCGTCCTAATGGCTATTTCTAATTAAATCGGAAAATGAAAGAGGAGATAAAAAATAAGTATAGAATATCACTGACATAATATCCTGTCCAAGTGTGTCCTGTTTTATTTCCTTAAACCTCACATTTCAATTTCCGTATTTCGACCTACCATTTCAGCTTTCCATCTGTCATTACGTCTATTAGCTTGGTTCATTATCTAGTCATCAGGATATCTATGTATATCTGCTGATCCCTCTACCAGCCTCTCATGACAGTCATAACAAACGGTCATAAGGGCAATGCAATTTAGACGGAAAAAATTCAACGTAACGTTGATTTTTTTCGTCAGTAATTAAGCATTGCCATTATGATCCCGTTTGTTATGACTGTCATGAGAGGGGCTGAGTAGACGGGATCAGCAGATGAGACATAGATATCCGGATGACTCTAGATAGATGAACCAGCTAATAGACGTAATGACCAAGATGGGAAAAGCGAATGGTAGGTCGAAATACGGAAATTGAAATGTGAGGTTGTAAGGAAAATAAAAAACAGGACACAATTGACAGGATAATTATGTCAGTGATATTCTATAGCTTATTTTTATCTCCTTTTCAATTTCCGATTTTACTTAGAAGAAATAGCCATAGGACGCTGGTGGAAGTATACATGTGTGAATAGTTCAAGTGTTGATATATTGCTGCCTTATAATTGTATTTAGGTGAGGAGTGTCGTCATTTCAACATCACAGATAAGAATTACTTTAAAAAACACTCATTTGCGATTATAACACAAACACCAACATCCATCATCCACCTATATTGTGCTCTTTAGTTCTCATTCTTGTAGTTTGAGAGAAAATTGTGAATCACTGAATATACATTTCTTAGCTTTCAAGTCACGGATTCAGTAAAATCTTTAGAAAAAAGTTCATATTTTCAAAACCAATTTTCAAACCCCTCTATCGCTGAAATTCATCCCAGAAACGTTGTATTTTATATTACTTATACGTATATGTTTGTTTCTCCTAAGTCACAAATCAGTTAAAATTTTAGACCCGAACAAACTTGTAGAATTTCAAAAACCTATTCCAATCCCCTCTACATTGAAATTTATCTCTGAATGTATCTCGGAGGATTTTTATTTTCCCTTTTATTCCCAATTATCTATTTTTCATTCTCTTTAGGGCACAATTATAGTTCAAATCTTAAGGAATCCGAAACCTAATTTCACATTTTCAAACGTATTTAAAACCTATTTCAATTCCGTCTAACTTAAAATTTATCCCAGAACGATTATATTTTTTATTCTCCCTATCATTTCCCACTCTCTTTTCGCCATCAGGTTTGGAACAGCGGGCGGGGCGGGCGGGGGGCGGAGCTGTGGACACGTGGCGGGCTGGGACAGGAGGCGTGGGCGCCTGAGGGGGGCTGGTTGTGGTGGACGTGGTGGGTGACAGCGACCCCATACTCTGACGTGATTGTGGACGATTTGAACGGAACATCCTATGAAGCCAGCCTCTAAGACGGTGTATTTTGTGGAAAGACCCAGGTGAGAGATGAGAATGAGAAGAGCGAGAGAGAGGAGAGAGAGAGGAGAGAGAGGAGAGAGAGAGATGAGGAAGAGAGAGAGATGAGAGAGAGATGAGAGAGGAGGATGAGAAGAGAGACCGGAGAGAGTGAGAGAGAGAGACGAGAGATAGAGAGCGAGAGAGACGACCGCCCCTGACGACCCTCCCGAGCGCAGCCCGCGAGACGAGAGAGGATGAGATGAACCGAGGACGACGGAGAGAGAGAGAGCACCCGAGACGACCGAGAGAGAGAGGAGAGAGAGAGAGAGAGAGAAGGATCGTACATTGAAAATAATGTATTACCTCTAGTCTTACTTATCTCCCCCATTTTTCCACAAACACCCCCTGTTATCCATTGTCTTCTTTGTACTGTCTGTATTGTTTGTGCACCTCCCTCCGTTATCCTCCTTCCCTAGTCATCTTCCCTTTCATTCTCCCTCTCTTCTAAATAGTTTTTTTCCTTTCTCCACCTTTCTTTTCCCTCTTCAATCCTTCTCAGATCACCAAAAACCCCTACGCTCCCTTGATCCAACATCTTCCCCCTCTTCTATCCTTAAGATCACCAAAACCCCATCTCTCCCGTGATCCAAACATTTCTGCCCCCTCTTCCATCTTCTCAGAATCACCAAAACCCCATCTCTCCCCTGACCAACATTTTTCCAACTCTTTACTCCTTCTCAGATCACCAAAACCCCATCTCCCCTTGATTCAACATTCTTCCCCCTCTTCCATCCTTCTCAGATCACCAAAACCCCATATCTCCCTTGATCCAACATGTCTTCCCCCTCTTCTATCCTTCTCAGATCACCAAACTCCATCCTCCCTGGATCCAAACATTTCTTCCCCCTCTCTTCCTTCTCAGATCACAAAACCCCATCTCTCCCTTGATCCAACATTTCTTCCCCCCCCCCCTCCCTCTTCTATCCTTCTCAGATCACCAAAAACCCATCTCTTCCTTGGATTAACATTATTCCCCCCTCTTCCTATCCTTCTCAGAATCACAAAAACCCCATCTCTCCCTTGACCAACATTGCTTCCCACTCTTCTATCCTTCTAAGTCACCAAAACCCATCCTCCAAGATCCAACATTTCTTCCCCCGATTCCATCCTTCTCAGATCACCAAAACACCCCATCTTATCCCATGATCCAACATTTCTTCCCCCTCTGTCTACCTTCTCAATCACAAAACCCCATTTTCTCCCTTGATTCAAACATCTTCCCCCTCTTCCATCCTTGCTAGATCACCAAAACCCCATCTCTCCCTGAATCCAATTTCTTTCCCCTCTTCTATCCTTCTCAGATCAACAAAACCCCATCTCTCCCTTGATTCAACATTCTTCCCCCTCTGTTATCCATTTCTCAGATCACCAAAACCCCATCTCTCCCCTGATTCAACATTCTTCCCCCTCTTTTATCCTTCTCAGAATCCCAAAACCCCATCTCTCTCTTTATCGAAAACAGTTATTGTCCAAGCAAGTGAAAGCGAGCTTGGACAACATATTTCAGCCGAAACTCAGGTGTCATAAGGCTTGTAAAATGTTGTCCACGAATTCTTCTTCTTCTCTGTGACTTCTGTAGGCAAGAAAGATACAGGCGCAAAGAAGAAATTTGGCTCAGAAAGTTATATTTCGTCTCTTAACTCATTGTCCCAGCGAGCGAAGCGAAGCTTTTAGCATTTATGCTAAAATCCTTATATATTGTGCCTCCTGGCGACATTAGTGCAGTCCGGTGAAAGTAGTGCATTAGTGCAGTGGAAATAAAATGTGTTGTAAGCCTCAGAACAACAGGTTCTCAGGCTTGAGGCGTCGCCGCTCACCGAACACCACACCAATCACCAAACCACCACCACCACCACCATCACCACACCACCACCACCCCACCACCACCACCACCACCACCACCACCACCACCACCACACCAACCACCACCACCACCACCCCACCACACCACCACACCACCACCACACCACCACACCACCACCACACCACCCCCACCATTATGGATGGGGGATGAAAGTGGATGTAGTAGTGTGATAACAAGACCCCAACTCTGCTTCACTCCACCACTGCACCCACACCGAAATTATCTTCCAAAAGCCTTTCTTTCTCTCCTCCTCCCTTCCCACTGCTACACATCTCGTTTCTCTACCTTCATCTTCCTCCTCCTCCTCCCTTGACATTATCTACTCTTCCGCTCTCTTGCTTTGCTAAATTAACGAAAGTCGTCAGACTTAGCTTTGCTTGCCTCATGAAAACCCAGCCATGACATGCACACGCACACGCACACACACGCCACACACACATACACACGCCCCACGCACGCCACACACGCAACACCCGCACACACGCACACACGCACACACGCACACACGACACATACACACGCACACACGCCAACACGCACACACGCACACACGCACCACACGCACACACGCACACACCCGCGCACACGCGCACACACGCACAAACGCACACCACACGCACAAAACACGCACACACACGCACACACACGAACACAAATCACACACACGCACACACCACACGCACACACGCACACCGCACAACACACACCACACACACACACACACACACACACACAACACACACACACCACCCCCACCCCACCCCAATTCTTATGTTAGGCTCGACAACATTCATTTTGGTATAGCCAAGGAAAGAATCTGGGCGTGAAGGGGTTAATGGCGTCCCTGCCTTGGCTGCATTCCTTTGTTATCCTTCACCATTATTTGATCCCGTTGCCAACATCTCGTTACTCCCGTCTATGTATTTACAACATTTCCCAACAAGTCCTAAACCACCTCTTGAACTTATCACGACATTTCATTTTATTTACTGTTTCTCTTACCATTTCTTCCATTTTACATTTTGTTCCTACTTTAAACTTCATTTTAATTTTATCTACTGTTAAAACAATTCCTTATTTTTAACAATTTAACAAATATATGTCTTCGTTATGCCTCCCGTTCTTGCTCTGCCTCTTTTCCCTTGTACTACTAGGTTTTACAGGAGAACCTCGGTGTAGGTCTCGCTGCTTTTGTAAGCTTCCATAGGTTCTTATGTTCTTATTCATTATCTTCACATTTTCGCCAATCTCCGGTAATAACTCTTATACAAATGCTGCCACCATGGAATCTTGGATAGATTAGGGCGAAAATTGTTTTAGGTGCAAGAAAAAACCTGGGGATTGAGATAAATTAGAATGAAAGGTGTTTTTTGTATTTGTGTTGAAGAAAAAAAACATGGGGACGAAAGAGGAGAAATAAAAAAAGCGGGAAGTAGTTTTTTTGCCAGTTGTGTGTGTGTGTATGTGTGTTTATCTAGGTTTGTTCGGTGTTTTTCTGCATTTTTGTTGTCTGCATCATCTAATTTTCAATTGTTTGCGTATCCGTGCATCTACCATAAGAACATAGAAAATAAGGAAGGGACACGCAGGCTGTGAGTACCTAACGAGGTAGTTCCGGGTTAACTTAAACAATACCCTACATCCACCTTCGTCCCATCCATGAATGTATCCAGACACCTTTTAAAGACCCCTTATAGGACTCCGCAAGAGACTTCGCACTAATTACTGACGACTGAGTACATTCCAATCATTCACCACCCTATTTGTGAACCCAGTTCTCCTCTTTCCTTTTAACAAAATTACGCTTTTTTCCAGCTTGAATCCGTTACTTTTGATGTTTACCCTGCTGACATCTATGTGTGTGCCTGGATTTTATATTTGGAAGGTGCAGTCAGCAATACGAAGAAGAAATATTATATTTTAACATACATTGGTAACTGGATGAAAAGATTCGGAAAACATTGACGCAGCTCATGTTTGCTGTCTGTATCTGTCCCAGCGCGTCAGCTTTGGTGTGGCAGGACGAGACCCGCCACTCAACAATGAATCATCATCGACCCGGTGGAGACTGTGGGCTATATTCAAGGAATTCTCGTCAAATCCCGGGCCGGTGGCAGATTTTCCACCGTCGTTACCACCATGGTAACATCTACAAGAAACTGCCCCGATGAGTGGAATATTGACAGGCGTACCAACACAAGCGAGCCCAAAGCGGCATCAGATTTTGACGTTTTAGACATATCTAATACATTTTACTAGTGAAAATTTATCATTTCTGACATTAAATATAATAGTAAGTTAGTGTTCCGCCACTTGTCTGAGGCGTTGGTGCAGAAAAAATTGGCCTGAGTGATGCTTGCGAGTACATTTGAACGGCCCGCCGCCACAACGTGCTCCACACAATGGCCACTCCATTCTCCCGCCGCCGCCCGGTTCCTCACAAGTTAAAACACACCTATATAAGGATCCTGGACCGATTTTTACCTTAATGATGACACGTGTGCATGCAACAGTGTATGGGATGTCACTCTCGGTTGTGTTTGAAAAAAATACTTCTCCTAGTAAGGTCGGGAAGAATTACGATGGAATAAGTGGAGAGCGGGGTGAAGCGGGGGATGTGCAAGTATCGCAATCAAGCTGGACTCAAACCTCCACCCCTGAGCTCGACGCGTTGCGTCGTTATTTTGATTCTTGTATACCAAAAACCGATACAAAGGGTGGAGAAAAAATTCTTGAATATGGCCCTGTACCGCCCATCGATCAGTTTCCATAACAATCGCCTTGTCTCTATAAATCCATCCTGAAGAATCATAAGAAATTAACCACTGCTGTGGTACGGCTACATACCACAGGAAGCGGAAAAGTATAAGGATTTTGAAAACAGTTCATGAAATGATTGCGACCAAAACTTAGGAGTTACAGCGAGTTGAAGCAAAAATCAAGCAGAAAAAAATGTTTATAACTCTTTACTTTCCATTCAATTATCTTCATATTAGGTTAGTCTTAGTGTAATTTTTTTATACTCCATGATATGACAGCAATGTATATGAAAACACGATGGTGCTCAGCTTTCATAAAATTATAGGTAGCTTGGTAATTATCGGGTGGAGTATAACATTTCATGCACTAAAAAACCAAAAGTCCCCCTACTTGTGATATCAGTCATGACTTTATTTTTCCCATTGAGTTATGAATGGGGTTGTTGTTGAACAATCACTGCCGATTCAGATGAAACAAAAGGCCTATCTTGTGTAAGAGGTGAGTAAAGCAAGAAAATGAATATTTTTTGAGCAACGCAAGGGTTTTGGGTTGCGGCGAGGCAAGTACCCCCCCCATCGCCCCCCCAGCCGGTCTATCAGCCAATCAGCGACGTCCTTACAAACTCGGGGGGCAGGAGCAGCTCAAGAACCAGCTTAAGTGAATAGACTATGGGGGAGTTCGAGGTCTCAATGGGGTGCGTCCCGGGTGCCAGCTGTTTTTAATTGAAAATTTACTGTATAAACGATAAGAGGAGGAAGAAAAAAGGAGGGGGGGAAAGAAAAGAAGGGAGAGGAGGGGAAGGGGGGGGGGGGGAAAGGGAGGGACGAGGAAAGGAAGGGGGGAGGGGGGAGAGGAAAAGGGAAAAGGGGGGGAAAAGGGAAAGGGGAGGAGAGGAGGAGGATGGAGGAGAAAAAAAGGAGGAGAGGAAAAGGGGAGGAGGAAAAAAAAAAAATTTTATTTAAGTACCCTTCGCGGAATACAATCCTTAGAGCCCTTCAGGGGCCCTTTCGCCCCTCACAACCAACAGGAGTCATGGGAGGGCATTAAAAGTCCCACAGGTTTGTATAGTATTCCTAGGTTTTTTAAGTACTTTGACAATCGAATGGGTGGCCAAATAGGGAATTAAAAAAAGAATACTAATACAAAAAAATACTAATACTGTCATTTAATGATTAATCTAGAATTTTCATCATATTTTTATCTTTGTAGAATTTTTTGTCAAATTTTGGGGTTTTTTAAAGGAATATCGGAAGTACGTAAATTTCTTGGGAATTGGTGAAATAGGGACTTCTAATCTTTGTAACGAAAACTGATCCAGATTCGTGTTCAGTATGCCCGATAAATGCAAAAGAACAAAATTTCAAACAAAACATTTTTTAAAAAATTGCAAAATTGCAAGGGGTTTTTTTGGGCCCTTTACAAGGCCTTATTTTTTTTTTAAATCAAGTTTTTTTTTAAAAATAAAAAAAAAATTTGGGAGAGACTGAACATGCTAAAAAGTAAAAATGAAGTAGATCAAAGGGGTATCATTTGGCGAAAGGAAAAAATATATGATTGGGAAATAAAAGAGAAAAAGCATATTTGTACCCTTTTTAAAAAAAAATCAATTTTCGACAACCATGAGGTGTTTTGACAAACCGATTTTTGGGGATTCATGTAGAACACCTAAGATGAAACATTTTTTAGCGATAAGTTTTTACCAAAGCTTATCATTATTATTATTATTATTATTATTATTATTATTATTATCATTATTATTATTATTATTAGATGGTGGTGGTGGTTTCGTCCTTTATTGTAACAAAAATAGCCAGCCCCTCCCTTCGATGCCATATTTCTCCTCCTCCTCCTCCCGCTTCTCCTCATCTTTCCCCCTACAGCTCCTCCTCATCTTCTTTATCTCCCCTTTCTTCCATCCCTCCTGTTTTCGGCCCCCGAAGCTACAATCAAATGATTGTGAATTTGGAGTAGTATTAAACCTTGTCTAAAATATTGGTATGGAGAGAGAGAGAGGAGGAGAGAGAGAGAAGAGAGGAGAGAGAGTGAGAGAGAGACGCGGAGAGAAGGAGAGAGAGAGAGAGACAAGACGACGAGGAGAGAGAGAGAGAGGAAGACTACGAGAGAGTAGAGAGAGAGACGAGAGAGAGAGAGAAGCACTGGTAAAAATATAAATAAATAAGAAAGTAAGCACCATCTGCTTCCCGTTTTTCCTCTAAAGAGCTAAATACCGCATGGAATTCAAATGGGAGAACTCAAACCATTGGCACAGCAAACGAATCTTAAATTTTTCTGAACCGTTGCCAATGATTGCACGCCTATTTCTCTGTCTCGGAGGGAACGCTTTGCTTTAAGGGGCCGGAAAAAGGGTCAAAGAGAGGAGAGAGAGAGAGAGAGCAGGAGAGAGGACGAGAGAGAGAGAAAGACGAGAGAAGAGGACGAGAGCGACCGAGAGAGAGATGAGCCGGAGGAAGGATGAAGGATGAGGAGGAGCGAGCGAGAGAGAGAGAAACAGTGGAAGGTCGTGAATTTTATTTTTGTTCTACCTCGTTTTTTTCTTCCATGTTGTTTCTGTGGTCGTGTTTGCAAGTGGTCTAAAATTTTGGGTACAGGAAGGGGAATCCTAATAGCATATTCTTCTCTCTAAATTAAGGCCATCAACAGCTGTTCAACGACCCGCTTTAAAAGTCTGTAGCGAGGCGTGTGTGGTGGAGCCGTGTCAGTTTGGTTGAACTAAACTGGTTCCACAGACGGGCCGTTAGCGGCGGTAAGATGGACATTAGGTGGTCGCGTGCTCTGTCCTTGAGAAGGACACAGCACTTGCCTCATGTCATGTGTGGGGCGACACGGTGGTAGTGAAGGGGCGGCGGGGATCCTGGGGAGCTGATGGCCGCCCAATTGGGGCGTGTGGAATTTAGGCCTGTGAATGACACATAAACCTGCCACATCCCTGCGCTTCTGGAGGGGTTTGGGAAGGAGTCAGGCGCGTGGTTGGGAGGGTATTGCTAATCCAGTCGCTGGCCTCTTCTCTGGACGAGGTCTAGTGTGGCCAAGTAAGAGGGCGGGCAGGAAGACCATGCTAGGGGGGAGTATTGTTTTTTTTTTCCATTAGGGGACGTACCTGAGCCTTGTACAGAACCTCAACCCCCTTGCCGCAATCATAGAAGGTGGGGCGATGCAACGGACACAGCTGGAGTCCCAGGCCGGTTTTTAGCTCACTCTCCTTGGAATGACTGGTGAAGGTTCAGTCCCGCCGTCAAACTCACCCCAAGGACGGAGATGGATCTCTGAAGGGGGAAAGTGATCTGCCCTCAAGCCGATGTCTGGTGCAGGCAGGGTTGGTGATGTTCTTGCCTGCGGGAGAGAATGCAAGAGTCTGGGTTTGGTCAGGGGCCAGGCTGACCTGCCATCGACTTACTCCAGGTGACGATGTTGTCCCAATGCCAGGTGGATGCGGCACACCGTGTCCTGCCCCATTCACGTGCGCAGGGGAAAGGCAAGGGTTTGTGCAGTCATCAGCGTAGGCCTGGCCTTCAGGACATGAGCTGGAGAATGTCATTGAAAAGACATTCCACAGAAGAGGCTCCGAGTACGCGCCTGCGGGACGCTGTCCGTGGATGGGTTGCTGGCGGGAAGTGTGGCCGTTGATCACCACCGTAAGGTCCTTTTTGGAGGTAGTCCTGGAGAGCTGCAGTAGGGACTCCGCACACTCCCAGGCTCCTCAGCTTGGCAGCGAGACCTCGGGTGCCCACCACTCTGTCAAGGCTCCGGGCGAACGTCCAAAGCCACGACAAGGCTGTCTAATCTCTATCCAGCGAGTGGTTCCAGGAAGAGACTGAAGGAGGAGCAGGTCTGCTGCGACCTTCCCGCCTGAAAACCAAAACTGCTGGAGTTGAGGGAGATGGTGGGCGTCCAAGAAGGTGTTGATCTTGGCGTGATGAGGGACTCCAGGATGTTCACAACAGTAGTGAGAAGGAAAATGGGCGTAGTTCTTTGGGTCCAGTGTGCAGTTTTTTTTTTGTGGATGGCACCACTATTGCCTCTTTCCATTGGTGGGCCACTTGCACGAGGAAAGAATGTGTTGAAAGATGATGTGAGTGGTTGGAGCGAGCTTAGGGCAGACATCCTTTAGTAGGTGAGGGCTGATGTTGTCGGGACTAGGCTTCTTGCGGATCATTGCCGCAAGCTGATTTTGTCTACTTTCTTATTGAACTGCGAGACTCCTCCAGAGAAGGCCCTGGGAGGGATGGTATCTCTGGGGGCTCGCGTGAGGGTCTGGCAACCAAACATTTTAAAAGAAAAATGAGCTGCCAACAGCTCAGCCTTGTCCTTGTCGCGGACAGCCACTGACCCGTTTGGTCTGGCGTGAGGCGGCGCCGGAATGGTGTTGTCAGCAAAGAAGGCCTTGCTGCTGCTTCCACTCCACACCACCACCCTTACTGCTCATGCCGGCCGCTGTACTTTGGCTGTAAGTCCTCTCGCCAGCGTGTATGGCCTGCTTTTCGGACCTGACACATGGTCTTGCAGGCGTCTGTTGCCGTATTGTTTGTTGAGCTGTGGAGGGGTGGGACTTGTACCGCAGACCAGGCCTGCTCTGTTGTAGGCGTGCTCTTCCTACTGAAAACCAAACCAGGGTGATCATGGGTTTGGATTTGAGGTTTGCTGGGTATTATGGTTTTTCTGGAGGGATAAGGAGGAGGTTGGTGAAGGTCTCCACTCGGGTGTTAACGTCGCGTGGAGAAGCTCCGTCCACACAATGGAGTCCAAGTTTTTCTTTTTAGGCTGTCCAATCTCCACGAGACCAAAGCAGTTGACTCGGGCAGTGCCTCGTCGCGTAACTACATTTGTGCGATGGTGGTGAGACGGCAGATGCGCCGATGATACAACCCATACCCAGGGGAGGCAGGTGATCACTTTCTGGCCAAATCTGTGATGGACGGGGTCGAGGGAGGAGCCAGAGGATGTGGGTTGGCGGAAGTTACATGGTTGTTAAGGCCGTACTTAGTTAGCAAATTCTCGAACTGCTGCAAAAAGATGCTGGTTCATGTACCCCTACAACAATGAGAGGTTGCAGTTGTGGTGGAGAAGTAGGGAGTCAATGTTTGGAATGGAAGGAAGGGATGGGGTCATTTCCCTGCCACTGTGGGCGGTAGCAGAACGACATAGTAGATGGTTTCGGGCGACTCGTCCACCAGTTCTGAAGAACATCATACTCAAGGTGCCAATCCATTTCAAACGTCGAGGGCAGCTGTACAGCGAGACCTTCTGCGGAAAGCAGACGGCCGATGCCCCGAAGGTGCCGTGGGCACGGTCTCTTCGGATACCCTCCGCCATCTTGAATATCCCTGGATGTGTCCGAAGTTGGCAGGGATAGAGGTTCAGGAAGGGCTCGACCGTAGCAATGATGTCTGGGTTGTGTGGGATGATGAAAGAGTGAGCGAGATCTCCTATGTTGGTTTGGAGTCCTCTGACATTAGCGGAAATAAGAGTCAGTTTCTCTTGTGAAGGTCGGTGGGTTGGGCATAATTCCAGGGTGTGTAGGGGGGATGGATTTCTTGCGGTGGAGTGCGGAGTTCTAGTAATGACCGCTGGGTTCCGGGAAGGGTAGAGTGGGGAGGTGTCTGTTGAGGTTTCAACGATCGGCAGGAAGTGATAGCTGCGGCCTTATATCAAGCTGCTATAGCTATCTGGATATAGCACTAGAGTCAGCTCCTACTCTCAATCGCGCTATAGCTCTCTATCTAACTATATCTACCGACTCTCGTCTCTATACTCTCTCCATATCTCTCTCTCTCTTCTCGTCTCTCTCTCTATCTCTCTCTATCTCTCCTCTCTCTCTCTATCTCGCTCTCTCTCTCTTCTCTCTCTCTCTCTCTCTCTCTCTCTCTACTCTCTCTCCCTCCTCTCTTCTCTCTCCTCTCTCTCTCTCTCTCTCTCTCTCACTCTCTCTCTCTAAAGCCACCTTATATATACAGGGCAAATGTTACCAACCTACTAAATTCAACAAATTAAGTCATATAAATGTTTGCTATTAATACAAATCTACCTTCACAACAAAACACACACACACGTACTTTCCCTATCAAAACACATATATACGTACCACCCCCACACACACCTAGCACCCCCACCCCCACCCCCACCCCACCCACACACCCCCACCCACACCCACCGCCCCCCCCCCACCCACCCTCCCAACCCACCACACCCCCACCCACACCCCACCCACCCTTGACTGATTTAAATAAAGAAAAAGTGCAATTTTTTTTTTTTACGATTGAGAGACAAGAGCGAGACGAGAGCGAGAGCGAGAGCGAGAGCGAGAGCGATGAGCGAGAGCGAAGAGAGGAGAGCGAGAGCGATGTCGCCGAGAGCGAGAGCGAGAGCGAGACGAGAGCGACGAGAGGAGGAGAGAGAGAGAGAGACGGAGAGAAGAGAGAATAGAGAGGAGAGAGGAGAGAGAGGGGGGGAACAGGGTGTGGGCGCGGAGAAGCCTGGCAATGACTGGGAACGAAATATGACTTTGCTAAAACAAAGTTGCCAAGCGTCAGTAAGATGGTTGTCGCTGTATCAAGGTTAAATAAGGGCGAACAACACCACACAAACATACACGGTCTTAATACAACAAAATCAGCAAGAATTCAGCACGTATAAGCGTTCATATGCCAGTAGATGAAAAATTGCGCCGGGAATGACCCGGGCCTCCCGGTTGGCAGGCGAAAATTCTACCACTGAACCACCGACGCTTGATATAAAGGTGATGAGACAGGAGATAAGTTGCGCAGGCAGTTAATTCTGCTGGTAGGGAGCCCTAGGCCACAGGGGAAAGGCGTAGCAAGACAAGCCATTCTCAAACTTAAAAACTCTAACTATGCATAAAATAAGCGTATATTTCCAAGCCACGGACGTGGAAGTGGTCGTCGCCGCGCCGCGCGCCGCCGCCGCCGCCGCCGCCGCCGCCGCCGCCTCCTTAATGAAGCTTAACCTAACCTTAACCACAAAGTATATATTTTTTGTTTATGGGTTTGCACAAAAACGAAACTATCTCCATTAGAAACAAGCACATATTGAGGCGCAAAGAAAAGAAAAAAATAGACGGTGCTCTGAAAACGACCGCGAACTCTCGTCCATTATAACGCTGTACCGCTGTCGTGAGGGGACCCATTCTCCCCGAGTGTTTTTTTTTCCTTTCCCCAAAACTAACACGAAAACCAAGTTTCGGCCTCAAAATCGGTTGAAAGCACACTACCGAAGTTTACCCAAAATAATTACCCAAACCTCGTACTCTATACTGGTTGAAATGGAGCAAATATCGTAAAAGTAATCAGTTTACCTGTGGGCCAAGTAGCGGAGTGTAACTGGACAGGCGTTGAGCTGGTGGACCACAGCTTTCTAACTTGGTGTCTTGTTTCGGATGAGAGGTGACACCAGGTTCAGCCAGATTCCACTAAAATGTCTTTGGATGATACTGTGTGAAACTCGTAAAACCACGAGAATCTTCAGGAACATTTCTTTTACAAGGTTTGTTGAACCACGTTTTTTGACTTTTGGCCAACCAAGGTCTTGGACCATTTTCTTCTTCGTTTTTTGGGTTTCTTCTGTTATATGTTGGTGACTCGTATACAAGTTGCCAATGCCATTTGCAGCCAAAGCCAACTCCTCGGTTCCATCGCTCATTGGGTCAACGTTTGTTTTGATTCTGAGAGGCCACTGGGCGCGGGCGGCTGGAAGCGGCCAGCAGTAGTGTGAACCCACTTGCTCTGGGCGCCAAGAAGTAAGCTCTGCTCCCAGCCCACGCAAAAAACCGCCCAGTACCACGGGTAAAAAATGGATAGTGTGACCGCCCCTTAGCAGCCTCTTCTTTATCTTACATCTATTCACAAAATATCCCTTTCCTATCGTGATTCTCCCTACTTCCATACTACACACACTATTCCCTATTACTCCCCCTGCATCCTTCTCCTTCCTCGTTGTGGTCTGTGCTCTTCCTAGCAGGTGCGTGATATTTCGTTGAGGCCATAGGAAGGTTTAGCGACGGGGAGACACGTGAGGGGTTGGCGTCGAAGGGAGAGTGTACGGGCCTCAGTACTAGAGCAGTGAGAGCTTATACAGAGGTGGTGGGTGCGGCCCTCTCTATACTGAAGTCCCAATAGTGCTACGTGCTTCTTTCTACTTCTATGTTTGGTGAGAAGTCTGTGAGTTCTGTATCTATCTATCTGTGTTTGGTGCCTCATGATAGCAAAAAATAGATGACTTAAAACATTCCTGAGTTATGGGGCATTGTTGATCTAAAATGGCGGTGTCTAAAGCGATAGAGAAGAGAGAGCGGAAATGAGAGAGAGAGACGATGTGGAGAGAGAGAGAGAGAGGAGGACGAAGAGACGAGCAGAGGAATGAGAGGAGAGAGAGAGCGAGATAGCGAGAGAGCGACGAGATGCGAGCGAGCGAGAGCGACCGAGCGAGAGCGAGAGCGAGAAGCGAGAGCGAGAAGCTGAGAGCAGAAAAGAGCGAGAGCGAGAGCGAGAGCTGAGAGGGAAGAAGGGAGAGGGAGAGGAGGAGGGGAGAGGGAGAGGGAGGGGAGAGGGAGG
>JACEEZ010003108.1:0-39151 GCA_016584305.1 Chionoecetes opilio
AAGAAAAAAACCTGAAAAAAAGGGGGTAAATTTTTATTTAAATTAAAAATGTAAAATCGGTGTAAAAAGATGTGGTTGAAAAGAGAAATGTATAGATTGAATTAAAGCGAGAAGACGACGAGAGAGAGAGGATACGAGGAGAGAGAGAGAGAGAAGAGAGAGAAGAGAAGAGAGAGAAGAGAGAGAGAGAGAGAGAGAAAGACGAGGAAGAGAGAGAGAGAGAGAGAGAGAGAGAGAGAGAGAGAGAGAGAGAGAGAGAGAGAGAGAGAGAGAGAGAGGAGAGAGAGAGAGAGAGAGAGAGACGAGAGAGAGAGAGAGAGAGAGGAGAGGAAGGAGAGAGAGAGAGAGAGAGAGAGAGTGAGAGAGGAGAGAGACGAGCGAAGGAGAGAGAGAGAGAGAGAGAGAGAGAGAGAGGAGGAGAGAGAGAGGAGAGAGAGAGAGAGAGAGAGAGAGAGAGAGAGAGAGAGAGGAGAGAGAGAGAGAGAGAGGAGGAGAGAGAGAGAGAGAGAGAGAGAGAGAGGAGGAGAGAGAGAGAGAGAGAGAGAGAGAGAGAGAGAGAGAGAGAGAGAGAGAGAGGAGAGAGAGAGAGAGAGAGAGAGAGAGAGAGAGAGAGAGAGAGAGACGAGAGAGAGAGAGAGAGAGAGAGAGAGAGAGAGAGATAGAAGAGAGAGAGACGAGATGAGAGAGAGAGAGAGAGAGAGAGAGAGAGAGAGAGTAAAGGGTGGTTCACACTGGGCAAATGTCGGCAAACATAGGCTGAGATGACTCCCCGGGGAGTCAATCTCAGCCTATGTTTGCCGGAAAAACCAGCACCGCTCCATCGGTCTTTATCTGCTGAGTTGCCGAAAATTTCGCGCGCCAAATTCAAACAAACGCAGAAGCCAGCACCACCCTCTTCCCCACTCACCCCAATTATTGGTATAATTTCGGTATTGGGCACTAAAAACTAACAAATTTAACTTACATCATCGTGTAGATCTTTTCATCCTTACTTTGAATCCCAATTTCCCATGGCAATGGTGATACATATAATACCGAAAAATTTCTGTTTTAGCTACAGCCAGAAACGGTTGTTAGGTTAAATTAGATTATGTTTGGTTAGACATGGGATATTCAGTAGATGATATCAAGGAAAAAATGACGATTCATGGTTGAATGTACACTGTAAAGTGTAAACACTGTTGATGTCCGGGACTCGGGAACAACAAACCAGCATTTGTTTCTCGGAACAAATTGCGTGTGTGAACGTAATCTCGGCACTCGGCCGCTAAAGACCGACTTACCGGCGCTACAAAGTGCTGACATTTGCCCAGTGTGAACCAGGCTTAAGGAAGAGATTTACGTGAGACATGTGTGAGTGGAGGTGATGGATGAGGGAGGAAGGGGGAAGGGAAGGGGGGAGGGAGGGAGGGAGGGAGGGAGGGAGGGAGGGAGGGAGGGAACGGAGGGAGGGGTAGAGAACGTCTTCACAAGTTAAGAGAAGTGGAATTATTAGTAAAATAATGTGGTTTTCAAAAATGGAGGAAAAGGGTGGAGGTGGGGGGGGGGGAAGAAGAGGAGAAAAAATTTGCTGGAAAAAAAGGATGGGGGGGGGAAATAAATCCTGAGAAGTGGTGTGTGTGTGTGACTTTTTGTGTGTTGGGTGTGTGTGTGTGTGTGGGGTGGTGTGTTGTGTGTGGGGTGTGGTTTTGTGTGTGGGGTGTGTGTCCCTGACGGTAATGATGATGAGAAGAGATGGGGGAAAATTACTGTAGGGTGGGGGTGGGGGGGGTTTGGGTTGAAACTTTGGTGGAGCTAGCGGGCGACGGCGGGGGGAGTGGTGGAGTGGTGATAGTGGATTAGTTAATACCGAGGGAATTTGGGAGGGAGTCACTCCCAAAACCCCTGGTAGTGATGGTGGGGGGGTGGTTTTTGTAGTGGTGGGGGGGGGTGGTGTGGTTATGCCAGGAGGAGGAGGGGGCCCCATGTAAAAGATCGTGTTCTTGTGGGGCCGCCGTTATGTTGTGGAAATAAGAGGAGAAAGAAAGAGGAGGGGGAGGAAAAGGGAAAAACAAAGAGGAAAGGGGAGAGATGGGGCAGGGGATAGAGGAGGGGAACCCTCGTCCTCCTTCTTGGGCCCAAAAAATTCTTGCACCTTTTAAAAAAGAGGAGAGAGGGGAGAGAGAGGAAGAGGAGAGAGAGAGAAAAGGAGAGGAGAGGAGGGGAAAAGAGGAGAGAGGGGAGGAAAAGAGAGAGAGAAGAGGAGAGAGAGGAGAAAAGAGAGATAGGGGAAAAGAGAGGGGGAAAAGGAGAGAGAGGAGAGAGAGAGAGAGAGAGAGAGAGGAAGGGGAGAGAGAGAGAGAGAGAGAGGGGAGAGAGAGATAGGAGAGAGAGGGGAGTGAGAGAGAGAGAGCGGGGAGTGAGAGAGAGATGAGGGAAGAAGAGAGGGGGAGAGAGAGAGGAAGAGAGAGAGAGAGAGGGGAGAGAGAGATGAAAAGAAGAGAGAGGGGGGAGGGAGGGGAAAGAGAGAGAGGGGGAAGGGGAGAGAGAGAGAGAGAGGAGAGGGGAAGAGGAGAGAGGAGAGGGGAGAGAGAGAGATATGTTATTTTCCAAAAAAAAATTAAAAGACAAAAAAGGGAAAATTTTTAAGAATTTTTAATTTCCCGTCAGGGAAAGGAGGAGGAGGGGAGGAGGGGGAAATTTCCATGGGGTTTACTTTAGGAGAAAACAAAACCCCAGGAGACCTTTTGGGCCAAAAGCGGGGGTTTATCGGGCGGGAAATACATACTACTAACTATCAACTACTTGTAAAAAAAACAGTTCGAAAAGGGATACCATGCCCCTAAAGAGGATGGGGAAACAGGGAAAATTTTCCTTAGTGCAAAATAATGGGGATATGAAAAAAAAAACCCCTACAACTACCATACCACTACAACTAATCAAATAGGGGGGGACTAGATACGAATTCCACTATCAATCCCCATTTATTTTACAGTGCCCGTCAATTTCGTTTTTGAATTTTAAGGTTATTTTTTGGGGGCCCGAAAAACTTTTGCTGGTAATTTGGGTTCCACAAATCAAGGGACTCAAAACTTTTGAAATAATTTTTACGGGACGGGGGTTTTGAAAAGGGGGGGACCTTTTTTAGTTTTAAACCCCTTTTTTTCTTTTTGGCATTTTTTTTTTTGAGTTAAAAAACCTTTCGAATAGGTTCTCTTGTTTAAGGGACATAAAAACCCTTTTAGGATTTTAAGGGGTTTTCTATCAAGTCCCGAGGGGATTTTACGACCCTTTTAAAGGGGAAAAAGATATTAATTTTCCGCAGTCTTTTTTCATAAGAGGGAATTTCGCAGGGAGGGAAAATTTGTTGGTTCCCTCTTCTTTGCACTGTTTCCAAATTTGGCTTGATCTTTTCCCGAAACAGAGCGACCAAAATTAAAACGGAAATTATTCCAAGTCCCGGCCAAACCCAAAGGAGTTTTAAATTGTGTCATTACTTTGGGAGTTTTATGTTAAAAAGTTAGGGTTTAAAAAAAACCCCCAAAAAACATATTTTTTTTTAAAGGGCAGCTATGAAATCCCGAACTGGTTTTAGATCATTACTGAGATGACCCCTAAATTTTTTTTCTGTGTATTTCAGTTAACGATTTTTTTTGGCTTTTGGATTTTATTTTTGAGGTTTCGTTGCCTTTTATCTTTCCCTTTACTTTACCCCCCCCCCGGAAATTGAATTTTAATACCCCCTTTTAAATACTCCAAGCGATATTTTGTCGAGATCACTTTGTATGAGTTCGCAGTTTTCTCTATTTAATTTTCTTTACCGCCAAATTTTGGTGCCATCTGCAAATTTTTTGATTTTTTAGAAAACAAAGTCCGCAGTCCGACCCCTTTTGATTTTTTATATCGGGAAAAAAGGGGGGCCCCAAGGCCCGACCCCTGAGGCCCCCCAAACTAGTAAAATCAAAACCAATCGATCCCTCACCATTTTTACTCCCCTTTGTTTACGATTTAAAACCCATTCCCCAAACCCCAGGAACAAAATTCCCTTTTCCTAAGCCTTTGTGCCCTTAGTTTGGTCAACAGTCGCTTATGGGGAAAAACGTATCGAAGGTTTTCTAAAAAAAATCAAGGTATATTACATCCGAGGGAATTTTAGCACCCCAAAGTTAAAAATAAATGAAAAAAAAAAAAATCCAGTAGGTTTGTTAAGCAGGATCTCTTATTTCGAAATCCATGCTGGGAGTTTAGTATAGAGTTATTTTCATCGAGAAAAGCCCACTTTTTTATCCCCCCCAATATTTTCTCAAATAGTTTAACAATCAGGAAACGTTGGGACAAATTTGGGGCGTTTAATTACTTGCGAGGCTCCTACACCCTTTCTTGAATATGGGGTTGTAACATTTGTAATTCCACATACTAGGAACATTTTTTTCCATTTAGCGTTTTATGAAAATAATTTTTAATGGGAGGGGGAAAAGTTGACTGGGGAAATTCGCGAAGTAGTCGGGGGAGATTTCTTTCCCCCCCCCGATTTTGCTGGGCCCCAAGTTTCAGAAAAATCCCTTTGATTTTTTGGTTTTACTTTTAAATCTCTCCTTTTACCAGTCACCCCTTTTCGAGTCCTGCATCCCCATTTTTTAAGGGTTTCTGGAAGGGGAGTTTCGTTTTTTAAATAAATACCGCTTTTAAAGTTTTCTTTGGAGTACGAAGGGCCATACTCTTATTTCTTTTCCCAAGTATTTTTATTTTTCTTTCAGGGGCCCAAATTACTTTTTTTTAGGGTTTTTCTTACTTGAACGTATTGAAAAAAAAACCCTTTTGGGTTTGATTTGGACCCTTTGCAATTTTTTTTTCAAAACTCGCGCTTTTCAGCCCAAAATTAGCCTTTGCAGCGACTTTTAAAGGCTTTGTATTTTTCTAGAATCGCAGTCTGCTTTTGGATCGTTTTTTTTAAACTTTATACGCTCGGCGTTTTCTGCCAATGATTTTGGACTCTTTTATTCACCCAAAATGGGTGGGTTTATGTTATTAAAAACGTTTTTTTTACCAGGGAACATTTTTTTCCACCACCGTTTGGAGTTTATTAGTAAAATTCCCTTAACTGTTTTCGGCTTTTATTCCCCTTTTAGTAGGTAAAATCCATTCAACTTCGCTTAGTCCCCTTTGTGTCTTCGTGAAATCTGTTTATATTATTTTTTGGGGGGATAAAAAACCGATTTTCTGTGATTTTCTACATTGCAATTTTGCCGCATCGGGATTATGGCCCTGCTGATCTTCGTGAAATCTGCTATATTTTTTAATTTGGGATTTAATAACCGATTTTCTGTGATTCTACTTTGAAATTTTAAATCCCCACTTTCTGTTTAAAGTACCTGCTGATTTTCGTGAAATCTGTTTTATTAAAATTTTGGGGGACTAAAAACGATTTTCTGTGTTTGTCCCCTTGAATTTATGCCCTTTCTGTTTGCGTTTAAGGGGGGAGGAGGTTACTATTATTACATGGGAGAACCGGGGACCCCAGGAGACCTATTGGTCCATAGCGGGTTATCTGCTGAACTACATATTTACAAACTATAAAACTTGAAAGGGAAAAAATTTGGGGAAAATGATACCTTTGTCCCAAAAGAGGATAGGAACAGGGAATTTTTCATAGGAATGAATGATAGGATATAAAAAAATACTAATAAAAATCCCAATACCACTACAACTAACCCCCCCCGATACGGGGGACTAGATACGAATTCGCACTATCAATACCCATTTACTTTACAGTGCGCGTCAAGTCTGTTTTTAATGTAGTTATTGGGGTTGGCCCCGACAACATTTGTGGAAACTTTTTCCATCGATCAACGACTCTAAATTGAAAAAATTTTTTAGGAGATCGGTGATGGAAAACTTTGACCGTTTATTTTTAAAACCCCTTTATTTTTGTTGCACTTGAGTTAAAAAGCCGAATAGGTCCTCTTGATTAATGACATAAAACCCCTTTTAGGATTTTAAAGGTTTCTTCAAGTCCCCGGATTCTACGACCCTTTTAAAGGGGAAAAACATATTAATTTTCCGCGGGTCTCTTTTCATAAGAGGGAATTTTTGCAGAGATGGAATTTTTTGGGTTTGGTCCTTCTTTGCACTTTTCCCAAATTTTGGCTGATTTTGTCCCGAAAACAGGGCGACCGGGAATTTTGGAACGGCATTTTCCAAGTGGGGACCTAACCAAGGAGGGTTTTATAATTTGTTTTCTTTACTTTCGGATTTTTATGTTAAATTTTTAAATTTTAAATAAACCCCCAACATCTTTATTCCCTTTTTTATGGCAGCTAGGAAATAAAAAACGGGTTTTCAGATCATTAATGATCTGCCCCCCCAGACCCTTTTTTCATGCTGTACTTCTTTTTTAAACGTTTTATTTTGCTTTTGATAGATAATAAAGGTTATCGTGCCTATATGCTTTTATTTTTTACATTTATCGGGAATTTGAATTTTAAAGCCTTTTATCACCCCAAAAGTGATATTTTGTCGAGATCATTTTGGATGAGTTCGCATTTTTCTCTAGTATATGTTTTTACCGCCCTAATTTGGTGTCATTGAAAATTTTTGATATTTTAGATAAAAGGGTCCGCAGTCCAGATCTTTAAATATATATCAGAAAAAGGTAGGCCCCAAGCCCGGAGCCCTGGGGCCCACCCCACTAGTGACATCTAACCAATCAGTGCCTCCCCCATTTATTACTCCCCGTTTTTTTACGTTTGAAAGCCAATCCCCAACCCCCATAAACAAAATTTGTTTCCCTATCCCATGTGCCCTTATTTGGGTCAACAGTCGCTTATGGGGAAACGAAATCGAAGGTTTTCTGAAAATAAAGGTTTAATTACATCCGGGGGGAATTTTTAGAAATCCGGGTTTGAATAAATGACTTTAAAAAAAAATCGAGTAGGTTTTTTAAAAGCAGGCCTTTTATTTCAAAAACCCAATGTGGGAGTTTAGTATTGAGTTATTTTCTTTCAAAGAAAAACACTTTTTTATCCCC
Source organism: Chionoecetes opilio (assembly GCA_016584305.1). Classification (NCBI taxonomy): domain Eukaryota; kingdom Metazoa; phylum Arthropoda; class Malacostraca; order Decapoda; family Majidae; genus Chionoecetes; species Chionoecetes opilio. The sequence continues at coordinate 7,007 of JACEEZ010003108.1, forward strand.
CCAAATTTTTTCTCAAATAGTTTAAAAATCCGGACGTTAGACTAATTTTTGGGCGATAATTATTGGAGGCTCCTACACCTTTTTGAAAAAAGGGTGTAAACTTTAAAGCTAATTTACAAATACTGGGAAAAAACATTTTTTCAAATAGCAAATTTTTTAAAAAATAATTTTAATGGGAGCAAAAGGGTTGACTGTGACATTCGCGAATTTAGTCGCGGCGAGTTTCCGTCCACCCCCAGGGGTTTTTGCGGGGTTTCAAGTTTCGAAAAAACTTTGATTTTTTCGTTTTATGTTTTTCTCTCCTTTTTACCAGTCAAACCCTTTCGAGCCTGCATAAAAGGGTTTAGGGTTTGGTAATGGGGGGTTTGTCTTTTTTAATAAATCCCGGCTTTAAATTTTTATTCTTTGAGTCCCAAAAGCCATACTCTTATTATCATTTACCAAGATATTTTTTAATTACTTTTATCTTTCAGTGGCCCAAATGAGGAGGAGGAGGAGGAGGAGGAGGGGGGAGGGGTTTGGGCAATTTTTGAAACCCCCTTTAGTGGGGGCGTTGAAGAAACCCACACACAAAAGGGGTTTTATTTTGGGAAACCCAAACCCTGGGCCGACAAAAAACAAAAAGAAAGTATTTTTAAAGGGCGCACTCAGCAGACAAAACCTTTTTGCTTTACATTTAAAAATTTTTAAAAAAATGTTAAGAAATTTAAAACCAAAAATTCTTATCCGTTTTAAGTATCTTAACAGGCACCAAATTTAAGTGCCTTAAAGGGTTTGTCAAGTTTTTTCTCCAGCACTCAATTTTCATAGGCCAAGAGGACCCAAAAACAAGGGGGAAAAAACCTTCCCGGGGAAAAAAATGTACACCCAGAAAGCGTTAGGGTTTATGTATGAGCGGCTGCCCTTTTTAAAAAGGGACGGCTGGTTTCGGAAGGAAAAAATATGCATTTTGGGAAAAAATACGGGTTTCGGGAAAATATGCATTTAGGGGGAAAATTTTGCATTGGGGGGAAAAATTTTTGCAGTTCCGGGAAAAATGCAGTTCCGGGAAAAATAGAAAGTTTGGGGAAAATTTATGAAAGTCCCGGGGAAAAATATGAATTTTCTAAAAAATATGCAGTTGGGGGAAAATTTTTGAAACTCCCGGGGGAAAAATAGGCATTTCCCGGGAAAATATGCAGTTGGGGGGAAAAAGTGTATTTTAGGATTTGCAAGTTTTTTAAGGGGAATTTTGGTTTTTTTTTAGTTAATATGTGATGTTTTCCCCAATGGAATATTTTTTTTTTCCTGTACAAGCCAAAAAAAATTGGAGTGTTTTGCAATTCGAAGAAGTGATGACAAATTTCTACAAATTTAAATTTTTTTAGACTTTTTGAGGGGAAAAAAAACACCCCCTTTTGCAAAAAAAATAAAAATTTTTTTAACCTAACAAACCATCAAACTAACATGATTTTAACTCTCTAAAAAAACCTAACCAAACTGGGTTTAATAAGGAGGAAAAGTTTCACGTTTTTTTCAGAGACACCAACTATTTTTTTTGGGCCTAAAAAATAGGTGCTTGTTTAAGGGTTTGCTGTTTCTTTTTGCGAAAAAAAAAAAAAAAAAAAAAAAAAAAAAAAAAAAAAAAAAACCCTAACCAAAACCTTGTTTTTAATGAAACCTAACCTAACAAAACCTTTACAGTTTTTTAAAGAAAACCAAAACCCTAACCAAAACCCTTTAAACGGGTTTTAAAGAAGCCAAACCCTAACCTTAACCACAAAAAATATTTTTTTTTTTTTTTTTTTTTTTTTTTTTGCGGAAAATAAAACAAGCCCCATTAGAACAAGAAACTATTTGGGCCCAAAGAGAAAAAAAAGTTGGTGTCTAAAAAGGGGCCCGTGAAACTCTCGTCCATTATAACCCCTAACTCTCTAACTAATTTAAACCCAAAAACCTAATCTAAAAATTGGGCCTTTTTTAATTTTTCCGGGACAGCGGTAAAAAAGGGTTTAAAGGAAATATTCCTTAGGGTTTGAAAAACAAAAACGTTTAGTTTTTTAAAACAACCAATCATATATTTTTTTAAAAACTGCCCCAAAATACCTTTCCACAATTTCATTATATTACCCATTTAGTACATTTTCATTTTTGGGACACCATTGATTTCTAGGTGGGAGCCCCCTTTGCTTCCCTAAATTTTTTTTGGTGTGTATTGATTTAATCGGGAAATTTTAGAGTCCTATCCCCCCCTTTAAAGGTGTATTTTTTTTTTCCCCCGACCTTCACAGATCCCTTCACCTACCTCAAAAACGTAATTATGAAGTGGGGGGGAGATACCCCCCCAAAACCCGACTAAAAACTTTCCCCCTTTGGGAAATATAAAAAAAAGGGAATCGCTATAACCTAACCTACCCCTAGCGAAACACCCCCCCAAAAAGAAAATACTAAACCCAACCCCAATAAAACTTAATCTAAACCCCGGTAAAAAATTTTTAAAATTTCCCTTTTCCCCCCCCTTTAGATCTCGCATGGAGATTATTGGCAAGGGTAGGTTAGGTTATAGTGAGGTTTGGCTATTTCTATTTTGGTAAATTTTTCCTTCCCAAACCGAATTTGGGATGAGGTTGAAGTGCTCTTTTCCCATGATTTTTATGTATTAAGAATGATAGGGCACATTTTAAAAAAGTCGGATGTAACAATTACAACTCGCCATGGGATTGTATTAAGAGCAGCTTTTCCCCTTGTAAAAATTTAACGAAGATTTTTACAAGAAAAAAAGTAGGTAAAATTTCCCCTAACTACAATTATATATTTTTTATGTTTTTCAGCCCTTTTTCATCCCATAAAAAGGTTTTTTCCGGATATATTTTTCTTTTAAACCACATAAAACTTTCTACCCCGATAAAAAAACCCCCCCACTTCCCCCCGCATTCCCGACGGGTCCTTTGGATTGTTAGGGGGTGGATCAATGCAAAAAATTTGGCATTTTGGACGATTTTTAATGGTTTCCATCATTTTTAAAAGATCAAAATGTTAGGGAAAAAGAAACAAAGCTCCATCTCGTTTTCTTTTTTTAACTAACCAACCGTTTTGGCGATATAAATTTAGCTATGTAAGTACATTTTTTGCTTTTTGGTGTCAATATCGAAATTATAAACCCAAACCCTTTAGGGTGTCCCGAAAAAAAATTTTTCTAAAGCAGGTAAGTCCTATTTATTTGCCCATTGGATTTCCCGTATACATTCGTGCCTTATTTCCTTGATACGATACCCAAAAAGGGGCCCAAATGTAAACTTTCAAATCAAACCCTGTATATTTGGGATACTTTTTGAAATCCATCTGTATTTTCCCCATAGAAATGGTTTTTGGGGTAATCATATCTATCACTTTTTTAGAGGAAAAATGAAAGCCACCCCCGTGGGCCAGTAGGGTAAGCTAAGCATTTGATGAATGCCCTTGACAGGATATGGGGAAAAGACCCCACTAAAAAGGGGGCCTTTAAAAAAATTTTTAATCCCGCGTTTCCCGGGATCAAGGATATTAGAAAGATAATAATATCCTTTTCACGGGATGTACTGCCAAGTATAAACAAAAGTGGCGCCCCCCTGCAGTTTTCCCCCTCCGAAACCAAAAAAAACATAATTTGCCTCTGAAATACATTTTGGGCCATTTCTTTCATCACAAAGTTCATATTTTCCCTTCCCCTTTTCGTTGTTAAACAATTTTTTTTTTAAATTCAAAACCCTAATCGGGAACACGAAAATTTTATCATTTAAAAAGGGCCTCTCTTTTGCACTATCCCGTTTTCATACTTTGATGATTTACTTAAGTTTTCCCCTTTTAAATTTTTTAACCCCCCCCGCGAGCAATTTAGCATTTAAACTGGAAGGTACAAATTAACCAGTTTGGCCCCAGTTTAAAATACTTTCCCGCCCAGGAGCTAAAAATGTAAGTCCTCCTTACACTTAAGTATTTTTTGATTATGTCGGCCCAGGGCTTTTAGAAAATGGGGAAAACCCACTTTTTCCTCCTAGTTCTTTTTATCTTTTAAATTTTTTAAATTTTTTGGTTTTTAAATTTTTGTCTATCTTTGTACGTAAATGTTATTTTTTTTTTAATTTTGTTTTTTCGGGCTATGGGCCCTTTTGTTTAACCCCAAAATGACGACTGCTTTAAAAAGAATTTTTGATGTCATGTTATGTATACATGACATTTAAAACTCAAGTGGGGAAGGGTTTTCCCCGTGGATGTTTTGGTAGTGGGGTAGGAGGGAAACTCTATTCGATGAAAAGGGAAAGTGACAAGTGGGACCATAAAAGATGTTTGGGGGCGAGGAAAAACCTGAATAGGGTGGTAAAATTTCTACTGTTTGTGGGGTAAGAAGAAACAACAGAGGGGACCCCCCAAAAGAGGAAGAGGAAAAAAAACTATAGAAGTGAATGGTGATGTAATAGAAAAAGGGGAACCCGTTTTTTTATCTTGGTGACATGTTAGATTTTGCGAGGGTGGAGTGGAGAGAGCAGTAAGAAAAAAAGGGAGAAAAATGGATGAATTTGGGGAGAGGGAGGGCCCGGGCTGTGATAAACAAGAGTATTTTCCCCTGAAAAAAAAAGAGGAAGAGTATTTTTAAAACATTTTATAAGATCAGGGTACGTATGGTTTCGAGACATGGGCTTTGACAAAGAAGTTGGTTTTTGATCGGGGGGAATGTTGAGGTTTTTGACTGGGATCACATGGAGATATGAAGGGCCAGTTTAAGAGGGGGGCAAAAAGATGTGGGGTTTAAGGAGTGAGTACAGTGCTGGGGAGTAAGGGGATTGAGGGGTTTGGGGAGTGAAGAGGAGAGAAGATGGTGAGGGATTGGGGGGAGCTGTTAGAGTGGAAGTGCCAGGTCCCCCTGTCCCCTGGGCCCGGGGCCCGGAAGACATAGAGGCGGTGTTTTTGAAGAGCATCTGGCAGGGATTGGGGGTTGGGAAAAGGTTTAGGCAATGGATTTAAAAATAGTTTGGGAAACGTATCATCGACCGTCTAACTTCATATGATATTATGGGAAAATCGATGTTAAACAGAAAGATGAGGTGAGGATGAATTTGGGCAGCTTTCCAGTAAGGGGTTTGGGGAAAAAACTATAGATATAAAAAAAAGTCACCCTGGCATTCAATTTTTTTTTTTGGAGGGAGTCGTTTAAAAAAAAAATGAAAAGGAAAGGGGCACCATGTTTAAGTAGACTGTGTACAGGGGAAATGCAAATGGATGCTGAATTCAATATATTCACAAAAAATTAGGTAAATATTTACTTTTTTGCCGTTTCATTTTTTTATTTAAATTTTTTTTCCTAAATTTATAGTTTTTTTTTTCCCCAGTTTTAGTTAGTTTGTTTTTGTTAAAAATTTTCAACCCAGAGGCCCTCTATGTATCAGACAATGGGGTAATGATAGTTTTTCTTAAAATTACGTGCCACAAAAAACCCCCCTTGGGCAAAAATTGCATGAACCCGAGGAAAAAAGCTTTCTATCAAGGAAAAAAGGTGCATACATACAGGACAGCCAGTGGCCTCAAGCCTTTTCCCTTTTCCCCCACCTTTTTGTCAAAAACCTTTCCCCTTTAAAAATTCATAAAGGTTTGGGTGAAAAAATTCCCCTTTGTGCGGAGGGGGGAGGACCAGTTGGGGCAGGCCAGGCCCCGGCCCAGGTGGGGGCGCTGCCCGCACTGCCCCCACCGCTAGAAACACCTGGGCCTCCTTGACCTTTGGGGCCGCCCCTCCTCACCATGGGCCCCTGCACCCCAGGGGGAGAAAATAAAAACCACGGACTCACCCCGTCCAAAAAAAAAAAGCTTTTTAAAGAAGTGTTTTAAAAATTTTTTTCCCACTTTGCCAAAGGGGAATTTAAAGGAAGAACTGACAGCAACATCCCTAATGGGCCAAAAAGGACTGCCTGTGGTGGGGCCCACTTTTTTCCCCCATAGTTTTTACGTGTTTAGGTAAAAAGCCCCACACCATGTTTTTTAAAACCATGTAGGGAAGAGAAATTTTTTTCCTTGGGAAATAAAGGGTTTTTTCTGACAAGGTAAGTGATATGATTTCAAATGCCTGACAGGAAAGAGGCTTACTAGGGGGAGGCTCTTTTTTTGCTTTCCAGTTTAACACCCAAGGAAAAAAATTAGTAAAAAGGGTTTTTTTTTAAAAAAAAGCTTCTAATATTTAATTTTCCCCCAAAATTTAAAGGGCCCAAAAGAGAGGGGGTTTTCCCTTTTAAAAATTGCCAGAAAATTTAAAGGGGGGGTTTTGGGGGGAGGGGGGAGTGTTAGCGGTTCCCTTGGGTTTTTTGGGGGATCCGAGGTCGATCCCCCAAGAAAAACCCAAAAACCTTTTTGGGACCGTCGAGTGGCCTAAGAATACCCCCCATGGGCCCCGCCCAAACAACTTACCTTCGATTGCGAGTGGGATCGGGGGGACCACGGGGGGGGCATGGCCTCTAATCACAGGCCCTCCCCTATAAGAAAACCTGTTTTGCGCCAAAACGGGGGGAGGGCCAAAAAACCCTCAGGCCCTTTAAGTGGGAAACCCCCCCGGGGCCTACCATCCCAAGGGCCCGGGTCACCCCTGCCTACAGGGGGCCCATAGGTAATATGTAAAAAAAAAAAAAAAAAAAAAAAAAAAAAAAAAAAAAATTTACACTTCCCTTTTATCCTCCCCTCTCAAAGGAGGTTTTATTTCAGCTACTTCCCTTGTGCTTTTTTACTCTTAAAAAACATTACCTTAAAATGTTATTGGGTTTTTTTAAATAACTTATCAACAAAACGAAACTTTTAAAATTATGGTATTTATTTTTTTTTTTGCTGTTTCTTTACGGCCAGTCTTACCCTACCCAGTGGATTTTTGGTATCATTTTAGTGTAAAGCCGGGATGGGTTTTTTTGGGGCAATGAATTTTTTTATTTAAAAATAGCCTACGTGGGGTTTTTTTTTTAAAAACTATTGGGGGGGATTTCGCCGGGGGGCGCGTCGCCCCCGTCCATACTACGACGACCCCCCCAAGGGGCACCACGCGCCCAGTCCCCATGGGAGGTTTCCCTTTTCCCCTACCCAAGGAGCTCTCGGGCAGGTAGCATCAAACTTGCCCCAGCCACGGGGCCTTTTGGTCCCCCCTTTTGGCCTCGTCCCCGCCGGATTTTCTCTTTCAGATACAACCCGATGGGGAAAGGGTCGGTTTTTAGGGTAGCGTGTCCTATTGCCCCTATAGCCGAAATTTGGGGTGACCGGGGGCTATGCAGGAAAGGCCTCGATTTAGTCTTTACGGTCCAATCGCTAATTTTTCACGTAATCATCCCAGCGATACGCCACATGATTCTGCGAAAACCCCTTATTACCATAGGCATCGATTCGTTTCTTCAAGTTGCTAATAGTGTCCATGTCTCACAACCCAAAAAGTAAGACAGGGGGTCACAAGCGACTTGAAGATCTCGATTTTTTTGGGCCCCCCTGCAAGGTACCGAAAAACGCCAAATATTTGTGTGAGCGGTCATTAACACCGTGGGTTAGCTAATCCGCCGTTTAAAACTTCTTGACGGGGGCCCGCCATCATTAGGAAAAATGCGTACCAAGTATGTAAAACTTTCCAAAGGGTTTAATGTCCCCACCCCCACGCATGAACCTTTCTGTACATTTCGTCTAGTAAACCTCCAAAAAACCTGGACCTTGGGTTTTTAGCCCGAAGATTTCAAAATCCCAAAAGGGTTTGCCTCCTCGTGCAAACGCCCGAGAAACCAAACCAGGACCTCCCCGTGGGTCAGCAAAAAATTACTGCCCATCGGCAAAAACAAGATCCGTGATCTTTGGGGTTGCCCCAGGGATGCCCCCACAACATTTAACTACAACCCCTTTTCCCCAAAACCCAGGCCAAAACAAAGGGTTGAAAAAAATGAGGGGGAGGGGACGCACCTTTCCCTTTTCTCCGGGATTCCCCCCAAAAAAGAAGCTGGTTTCACTCCCCCATGCTTTAAAAGCAAAATCTCAATCCCCCCGAGTGGAGACTAGGGCATCAAACCCAAAAGTCCTTGCAGGGAAAAGGAAAAGCCCCGAAGTCGCAGAAGATCCCCCGAAATGACTCATAATGCACGAGTCAAACGCCCTTTTTGAGATCAAAAATTTGGCTGCAAACTTTACGTCGGCGTTCCACCAGGACACGAAGCCCCTAGGGTACGGCCGTTTTTGATTTACCCGGCGTGAAACCCGAGACTGCCGAGGTTTTCTAATGTTTCAGGGAGAGGGTGCGGATCCGTGTCAGCAATAGATGGGCAAGCACCTTGCCGGGGACGCTTTAGCAGTTAATGCCGCGGTAATTTTTGCAAGGGCCTGGGCGGTCCCCTTTCCCTTTCCAAATAGGGGGCGACGACCCCCCCTTTTTTTGGCAGGAGGAAGGTACCTGATTGCCAACGGCAAATCAGGGAAAATAATGCAGCCCCCGGATCATGGCCCCACCCCAGCTTTTAGGAGCTCCGCACTGATATTACAAACACCAGCTGCCTTTCCCCCCCTCAACTTTTTCTACAGCCTCTTGACTTTGTCAAGAGAGGGTTGCGGTTTCGTCAATGGGAGATCGGGCCCCCCCAGCCCTAATCCCCGTGGTGGGGAGTTGCCCAATTGGGGGGTCCCCCCGTGAACAACTGCCAAAATACTCACAGTGAGGTATTTTTTGGGTTTAATTTTTATTCACTCTTTTTTATTAATTCCCTTTTTTTGGGGTTAAAATCAGGTTTTATTTCACCCACCTTTTTCAGTTAAATTTAATTTTTTTTCCCCCCCCTTTTTTCCCGGGTTTCATTTGCCCTCCCCACTTTTCGGGGGGTTAAGATTGTCATGGTCATATTTAAAGGGTTATTATTCATTTGCACAACAAATGAGGCCTCAAAACACCAAAGGAACTAAAAAAAAACTATCAAATGCCCAAAAAAAAAAAACACCAAAAAAAAAGGAAACTTTAATAAAGTAAAAAATTTCCCCAAAATTTTGTTTAAAATCATTGAATTTTGGGAAACCATTTTCACTTTTCCTTTTACACAGCTTTCTTCAAAATGACTGACCCTTTTCCCTTTTATTTTTTTTCACGACTCCATCCACAAAACAAATTGAAAAGCCATGGGACATTATATAAACTGTAGCATTTTACAAATCCTTTCTGGGGAAAGTGAAAAAAGTCATCATCATCATAGGGGTTTTTTTTTTGAAACCCTCAGATTTTCCCCCTAAAATCTTTGAAGTTAGGGCGGTCGATGAACGCTTTTCCCAAATATCCCTTTTTCCCCTTTCCCCAAACCCCCTTAAATTTCCCAATGCGCCAGATCCCAACACACCGCCTTTGTCTTTTCCCTTTGGGCCCGCCCGGTGGACAGTGACCCGGCATTCCACTCAAAAAAAGCTCTCCCCCAAAGCCTCACCCTTTCCTCCCCCTTCACGTTTTTCAAACCACCCCCAATTTTTTTCTTCAGCCCCTTTTTTCCGCTCCTTCAATCCCCAAATTTTTTTTAAACCCCCTTCCCGGACATTTTATTTTCCCATTTTTATCCCAGGGATAACCTCAACATTCTCCCATCACAACCAACTAACACATCCTCCAATTTCCTTTGTCAAAAGGCCCCCGGGCTCAGAACCATAATCAATACTGATCTTATAAAAAACTTAATTTTTACTCTTCCTCTATATTTCAGTGGAATACTCTTGGTTTGCAGGGCCCACCATCTTCTCCACTTCATCCATGTAGTGCTAACCCCTGTTTTTTTTTGTCTCTCCACTCCACCCTCGCTATTTACCTGGGCACCAAATAACAAAAAAGTTCACTTTTTTTTTCATTACCCTTCACTTCCATGTTTCTACCTCTTTCCCCTTTTGGGGCGGGAACCTCCCTTGATTAAATTTTACACACACTGAACAGCAAAAAAATCTTTTAGCCCCCTGCGGGTTTTCCCAGTCCTGAAAAATCTCTATGGCCCCCCCTTGCAATTCCTTGCAAAAAATAAAAGTTTACTTTCCCCTCCACTACTGCACACTTCAAAGGGGAAAACCTTTCCCAAAATTTTTTCTATTTTTTTTGCCTGGTTACCATCATCTAGTCAGGGTTGTTTGATTTAAATCAAGTTGGGTTATAATCACTGATTTAAATTTTGAAATTAAAAAAAAATTATTTTTTTTTTAAAAAAAACAAATGATTTTAAAACAAATAACATAAATCATTTTTTAAAAGTTAGGGGAAAAAAAGGGAAAAATTTAAACAAATGGGCTTTTTGAACACCAAGGGATTTATGTAGTATAATTATATGAAATGAGAAACAATGAGTGGTGCGGGGGAACAATGTGGCAAATTTTTGATAGCCCAAAAGGGCCCTGTGGGGTTTTTTCAGCAGAAAGGTTTTTTTTTTCAATTTTATATATATTTTTGTTTAATGTACAAAAAACCACAATACTATAACCCAAAAAGTGAATGTGCATGGTTTCTTTTGTTTAAAAAAACCAAAGGATATTAACCCAAAATTTTTAAAGTGCATTATGGTTTTCAAACCAAAAAAATTATTCTCTTGTTTTAAACCCCCCAAAGTAAATTTTTTACTACAACAAAAAAATATAACATATTTATTTAAAAATGTAAGTGTATCTAAATGTATAGGGATAGTTTGGGAAATTTAAAATTATTTAAAAAAAAAGTATAGAAAATATTTAAAAAAACCATAATAGTACAAAAATTTCCTTTTTTTATAATGTTTATTATCCCGAGTTAGCTAAAAAAAAAAACCTTTTTAAATGAAAATTTAAAAAAACAAATTCCACTTTAATTTAATTGGTTAAACTACTATGATAGCCAAAAACCATGTTAGAGGAACATGAAGCCACCCAGTGGGCCAGTAGGTAAGCTAAGCATTTGATGAATGCCGTTGACAGGATATGAAATGACCCACTAAAGGGGTCCTTTAAAAACTTTTCAATCCTGCGTACACGGGATCAAGGATATTAGAAAGATATATAATATCCTTGCACGGATGTACTGCCAAGTATAAACAAATGTGGCGCCACCCTGCAGTTGCCGCTCCGAAACAAAAATCATAATTTGCCTCTGAATATCACATTTTGGTCCATATCTTTCATCACAAAGTTCATATTACCTTCCATTTACGTTGTTAACATATGAACTTCAACCATATATACGGTAACACTGACAATTATTATCATTTAAAAGGTCCTCTCTTTTGCACTATCCTGTTTTCATACTTTGATGATTTACTTAAGTTTTCCTTTAAATTCTTTACTTAGCGAGCACTGAGCATAAGCTGGAAGGTACACTTAACCAGTTTGCTCAGTAAAGTACTCCAGCACAGGAGCTAAGTGTAAGTCCTCCTTACACTTAAGTATTTTTTGATTATGTCGGCCCAGGTGCTTATAGAAAATGGAAACCTACTTTATCTCTCCTAGTTCTTTTGTATCTTCTAATTTTTAATTTCTTGGTTTTTATTTTAGTCTATCTTTGTACGTAAGTGTTATTTTTCTTTTATCTGTCTTCGACTATCGTCTTGTGTTAACAAAGATGACGACTGCTAAACATGAATTGTTGATGTCATGTTATGTATACATGACATCAATCTCAAGTGGGAAGGTTTCCCTGTGGAGTGTATGGTAGTGGAGTAGGAGTAAACTCTATTCGATGCAAGGAATGTGACAAGTGGTACCATAAAAGATGTTCGGGACGAGGAAACCTGAATAGGGTGGTAGATTTCTACTGTTCAGTGTGTGTAAGAAGAATCAACAGAGGGGACCCGCCAAAAGAGGAAGAGGTAGAAACTATAGAAGTGAATGGTGATGTAATAGAAGAAGTGAAACAGTTTTGTTATCTTGGTGACATGTTAGATAGCGAGGGTGGAGTGGAGAGAGCAGTAAGAACACGGGTAGCACTACATGGATGAATTGGAGAGAGGTAGCCGGACTGCTGATAAACAAGAGTATTCCACTGAAAAACAGAGGAAGAGTATTTGAAGCATATATAAGATCAGTATTACTGTATGGTTCTGAGACATGGGCTTTGACAAAGAAGTTGGTTGTGATCGGAGAATGTTGAGGTATATGACTGGGATCACATGGAGATATGAAGTGTCCAGTGAAGAGGTGGCAAAAAGATGTGGATTGAAGGAGCTGAGTACAGTGCTGAGAGTAAGGTGATTGAGGTGGTTTGGGCACGTGAAGAGGAGAGAAGATGGTGAGGCATTGGGGAGAGCTGTTAGAGTGGAAGTGCCAGGTCGCTGTCCACTGGGCAGGCCAAGGAAGACATAGAGGCGGTGTGTTGAAGAGCATCTGGCAGCATTGGGCATTGAAGAGGTGAGGCAATGGATTAAAGATAGTTGGAAGCGTATCATCGACCGTCTAACTTCATATGATATTATGGGAAAATCTGATGTTAAACAGAAAGATGATGGTGAGGATGACTTGGTCAGCTTTCCAGTAAGGATTGGGAAATGCTATAGATATACTAATGTCACCATGGCTATTCAATTTGTTTTGTGGAGGGAGTCGTGAAAAAAAACTGAAAGGAAAGGTCAGCCATGTTGAAGTAGAGCTGTGTACAGGAAGTGCAAATGGATGCTGAATTCAATTATATCACAATAACTTAGGTAAATATTTACTTTATTGCCGTTTCTATTTTTGATGATTTTCTTCCTGCATTTGATAGTTTTTTTTCCCTAGTGTAGTTAGTTTAGTTTAGTTCAAAATTTACAACCCAGAGGACCTCTATGTATCAGATCAATGAGTACTGATAGTCTCTTAAAAATTACTGTGCCACAAAACCCCACTTGGAGCAACTTGCATGAACCAGAGGAAAGAGCTTTCTATCAAGGAAGAAGAGTGCATACATACAGGACAGCCAGTGGCCTCAACGCCTCTCCCTATCCACACCTCTGTCAAAGCCTCCTCTCACAAAATCTCATAAAGTTGAGATGAAAACTTCTTCGTGCGGAGGGCGGGAGGACCATGTTGACGCAGGCCAGGCCACAGTCCCAGGTGTGGCGCTGCTGCACGTGCTCCACCGCTAGCATCACCTGGTCCTCCTTGACCTTGGTGCCGCCCATCCTCACCATGCCACTGCACACAGGGAGAGAAAATCACACCACGTCACTCACCACGTCAAAAAAAAAATGCTTTGCAACGAAGTGTTATAATATTTTTCCTACTTTTGCAAGGGAATTCAAAGGAAGAACTGACAGCAACATCCCTACTGGGCCAAACGAGACTGCCTGTGTGTGGACTACTTTCTTCCACTATAGTTTTACGTGTGAGGTAAACGCCCGACACCATGTTTTGTAACACCATGTAGAAGAGAAAGTTTTGTCCTGCAAATACAGGTTGTTCTGACAAGGTAAGTGATATGATTGCAAATGCCTGACAGGAAAGAGGCTTACTAGGTGAGGCTCTTTTTCTGCTTTCCATGTTTAACACCTCAAGGAAAGTATTAGTACATAGTGTTTCATTTAAAAAGAAGCTTCTAATATGCATTTCCACCAAAATTAAGGACCAAATGAGAGGGTTTCCGTATTGCCAGAAACTTATAAATGGGGAGGGGTAGCGGAGTGCTTAGCGGTTCCGACTGGCGTTCTCGGTGATCCGAGGTCGATCCCCGAAGAAACCAAAACCTTTCTGCACCGTCGAGTGGCCTAAGAATACCCACATGCCCTGCCATCAACTCTACCTTCGATTGCGAGTGCATCGGAGGACACACGGGGGCGGCATGAGCCTCTAATCACAGGCGTCACTATAAGAATCCTGTCTGCGCCACACGGGCGAGGACCAAACCATCAGAGCCTCAAGTGAACCTCCAGAGCCTACCATCCGAGCCCTGGGTCACCACTGCCTACAGGCGCTATAGGTACATATGTAAAAAAAAAAAAAAAAAAAAAAAAAAAAAAAAAAAAAATTCACACTTCCATTCTATCCTCACTCTACATGGAGTTATATATTCAGCTACGTTCATTGTGCTTTTCACTCTTAAAAATCATTACCTTAACTCGTATATTGTTTTTGTAAATAACTTATCAACAATCGAAACTTAAAGTTATGGTATTTATTGTTTTATTGCTGTTTCTTTAGCGGCCAGTCTTACCATACCCAGTGGATTGTGGTATCATATAGTGTATGCCTGTATGGGTTTTTTTGTGCAATGAATTTTTTTATTCAAGTAGCCTACGTGGGGTTTTCAATCAATATTGGGGGCATACGCCGGGGGGCGCGTCGCCTCGTCCATACTACGACGACACTCCCAAGGGTCACCACGCGCGAGTCCCCATGCAGGCTCCTTTCCCATACCAAGCAGCTCTCGACAGGTAGCATCAACTTGCCCCAGCCACGAGCCTTGTGGTCGCCCTCTTGGCCTCGTCCACGCCGGATTGCTCTTACAGATACAACCCGATGGGAAGGATCGGTTTCAGGGTAGCGTGTCATATGCCCATATAGCCGAAGTTGGCGCTGACGGACTATGCAGGTAATAGGCCTCGATTCAGTCTCACGGTCCAATCGCTAATTTGACACGTAATCATCCCAGCGATACGCCATGATTCTGCGAAGACACTTATTACCATAGGCATCGATTCGTTTCTTCAAGTGCTATATAGTGTCCATGTCTCACAACCATAGAGTAAGACAGGGATCACAAGCGACTTGAAGATCTCGATCTTTGTCCTCCTGCACAGGTACCGACAACGCCAAATACTCGTGCTGAGCGAGTCATTAACACCGTGGGCTATGCTAATCCGCCGTAAGACTTCTTGACGGGACCCGCCATCATTATGAACTGCGTACCAAGGTATGTAAAACTTTCCAAAGTCTCAATGTCCTCACCGCACGCATGAACATACTGTACTATTTCGTCTAGTAAGCCTCCAAACACCTGGACCTTGGTTTTGAGCCAGAAGATTTCAAGTCCCAAAGGCTTTGCCTCCTCGTGCAGCGCCTCGAGAGCCATCACCAGGACCTCCAGTGACTCAGCAAAGATTACTGCCCATCGGCAAAAACAAGATCCGTGATCTTGGTGTTGCCTAGGGATGCTCCACAATCACTTTCATCTACAACTTTGCCAATACCCAGTCCATACAAGTGTTGAAAAGTGATGGGCAGAGACGCATCCTTGCCTTACTCCTGTATTCACAGGAAAGAAGCTGGATACACTCCCCATGCTTCACAGCACTCTCAATCCCAGAGTGCAGACTAGTCATCAAACCAATAGTCCTTGCAGGAAAGGAATGCGCGAAGTCGCAGAAGATCCCAGAGTGACTCATAATGCACTGAGTCAAACGCCTCTTGAGATCAACATAGGCTGCAAACTCACGTCGGCGTTCCACCAGGACACGAAGCGCTAGGATACGGTCCGTGTTGATTTACCAGGCGTGAACCGAGACTGCTGAGGTCTCTAATGTTTCAGCAGATGACTGCGGATCCGTGTCAGCAATAGATGGGCAAGCACCTTGCCTGGCACGCTGAGCAGTGTAATGCCGCGGTAATTGTTGCAGTCCTGACGGTCCCCTTTCCCTTTCCAGATAGGGACGACGAGCCCCCTTTTCCAGTCAGGAGGAAAGGTACCTGATTGCCACACGGCAGTCAGAACATCATGCAGCCCGCGGATCATGGCCTCACCCCAGCTTTGAGGAGCTCCGCACTGATATTACAAACACCAGCTGCCTTTCCACCCTCAACTTTACTACAGCCTCTTGACTCGTCAAGAGAGGGTGCGGTTTCGTCAATGGGAGTATCGGCATCCGCTGCCCGTAATCCAGTGGTGTGGAGCTGCCCAATTGGAGGGTCCACCGTGAACAACTGCCCAAAGTACTCTACTACGTGAGGTTATTTTTGGTTAATTTCTATTCACTCTCTTTTCTTTATTAATTCCCTTTTTTAGGTTAAGTCAGGTTTTATACACCTACCTTTCTTCAGTTATTAATTTTTTTACCCACATTTTCCCTGATCTTCATAGCCCTCCCCACTATCGGGGGGTTAAGATTGTCATGGTCATATAATGCTTATTATTCATTTGCACAACAAATGAGGCCTCAAAACACTCAAAGGAACTAAAATAAACTATCAAATGCAAGAAAAAAATCATCAAAAATAGGAAACTTCAATAAAGTAAATATTTACCAAAGTTATTGTAAATATCATTGAATTCGGCATCCATTTGCACTTCCTGTACACAGCTCTACTTCAACATGGCTGACCTTTCCTTTCAGTTTTTTTCACGACTCCATCCACAAAACAAATTGAATAGCCATGGTGACATTATATATAACTGTAGCATTTCACAATCCTTACTGGAAAGCTGACCAAGTCATCATCATCATCAGCTTTTTGTTTAACGTCAGATTTTCCCATAATATCTTCTGAAGTTAGACGGTCGATGATACGCTTCCAACTATCTTTATCCATTGCCTCAACCTCTTCAATGCCCAATGCTGCCAGATCCTCTTCAACACACCGCCTCCATGTCTTCCTTGGCCTGCCCGGTGGACAGTGACCTGGCACTTCCACTCAAACAGCTCTCCCCAATGCCTCACCATCTTCTCTCCTCTTCACGTGCCCAAACCACCCCAATCTCCTTTCTCTCAGCACTTTTCTCCGCTCCTTCAATCCACATCTTTTTGTCACCTCTTCACTGGACACTTCATCTCTCCATGTGATCCCAGTCATATACCTCAACATTCTCCGATCACAACCAACTAACACATCCTCCAATTTCTTCGTCAAAGCCCGTGTCTCAGAACCATACATCAATACTGATCTTATAAATGCTTCATATACTCTTCCTCTATTTTTCAGTGGAATACTCTTGTTTAGCAGACCCACCATCTCTCTCCACTTCATCCATGTAGTGCTACCCGTGTTCTTACTGCTCTCTCCACTCCACCCTCGCTATCTGACATGTCACCAAGATAACAAAACTGTTTCACTTCTATTACATTACCATTCACTTCCATAGTTTCTACCTCTTCCTCTTCTGGCGGGATACCTCCGTTGATTATTCTTACACACACTGAACAGCAGAAATCTATAGCCCCATGCAGGTTTCCTAGTCCTGAACATCTTTCATGGCCCCACTTGTCACATTCCTTGCAAATATTAGAGTTTACTTCCACTCCACTACTGCACACTTCACAGGGAAACCTTCCTACATTGCTCTATTTTCTTGCCTGTTACCATCATCTACGTCAGGGTTGTTTGATTTAAATCAAGTTGATTTTAATCACCGATTTAAATCATGATTTAACCAAATGATTTTTTTTAAAGAATCACTGATTTAAATCAAATAACATAAATTTATTTGTAAACGAGAGGAGAAAAAAGGAAAATTAAGCAAATGGGCTTTATGAACACCAATTGTATTATTGTAGTATAATTATATGATAATGAGACACAATGAGTGGTGCGGGGGAACCACTGTGGCACTTTTAGATAGCAAATTGCCATGTGGCTGTTTTTACAGCAGAAAGTTTTTTTTCTCAATTATATATATATTTTTGTTGTACTGTACAAAAAGCCACACTACTATAACCAAACCTTGAATGTGCATGTTACTTTTGTTTATAAAAAGCCAAAGTGATATTAATCAAAGTTTAATGTGCATTATGATTATCAAACCAAAAAATATTATTCTCTTGTTCAACCGGCAAAGTAATTATTACTACAACAAAAATTATATAAATTTTTTATTTAAATCAATGTATAGTGTATACTGTATAGTGTATAGTGGAATTAACATTATTAAGAAAAGTATAGATAAATATAAAATTCCATAATAGTACAAATTCCTTTTTCATAATGTTTATTATCCAGAGTTAGCTAAAAGAAAATACCTTTTAACTGCATATAATAAACAAATTCCACTTTAATTTAATTGGTTAAACTCAACAAAGAATTTAAGCATCATCATCATCATGAGGAGGAGTGTGTTATCCATGGACTTCAAAAGGAACACAAGTTTTTCTACCTTGTCTGTAGCGAGGCGGTGCCTCAGTTTTGAGTGTACTGTTATATGTATTATAGGTTATATTCATGTTATATGCATTTTTAATTCACTTATTCTATCTCATTTTAGTTATAAATATGCTAAGCGATATCCTGTAGTAGTTACATTTCATGTAGAACATCAAATAAAAAAATAAAAAAATCGATTTAAATCAAATAAATCCGATTTAAATCAAATAAATCGGATTTTTTGATTGAAAAAAAAATAAAAAGATCAACAACCCTGATCTACGTCTTGGACATATCACCTTCAGACCTACTTCTCTCCATTGCTTGCTTCCTATCTATGACTAAGATCTCATCATGATTAAGCCATGACTTCCAAACATTGTAGTGGCCCCTCTGTACATTCTCAAGAACTGTACAAAACAGTGTATCTCCTCTGGCATTTAAAAGCCACAACAACTAAACCTAACCAATCAGCAAAGCATCCCTCCTAGGGATCTCGCTCTGCCCTCCACCAAGTGGACGGGAGAGGGAGAAGCTGACTGCCAAACATTATCTTACCAATGTTTCTAATTGATGAATAATTATAATACATAAAAAAAAGGAATAAACAAAACAGGTGTAGTCAAAACTCACCTGAGATGTGCTGTGTCCTCAGGGGGGGCACGGCGTACTCTGCTCCAAAGCAATGGTCCATAACACTGTTCGGTAAGCATCGGTGTAATTATATTCGTGATACAAGAAATTAGAAAATTATAGTAATTTACAGATACAAAATGACCATAACAGGGTGAGGGGCTCTACTTGTACCTGGAATGTCGTCCATCCTTGACTCTCGTCGTCTTCAACAAGTTCCGATTTTCTCGTCAACGCAGTGTTCGATTTTCTGGAACTGTTCAGTATTCATGTTTTAATATATATATATATAATATATATATAATAGTATTATTTTTATTATATGTAGTATTATATATATATATATATATATATATATATATATATATATATATATATATATATATATATAGCGAGGATAGATCAGTGTATATGAAAATTATTTTTCTTGTGGTTTTTAAATGGAAGTGGTTGTCAGATAGTATAAATAGATAAAAACAGGCTATTAAGGATTCTCGGCAGCCCGTTATTATTAAAACAAGGTCGTCATAGCCTTACACGTCGACGAATGTACCACTGTCAACGAAAGTTCTTGGTTCATGTCTCGACAAGAATTCCGGTCGACGACAGTACCAAAACTTCTCAGGGAGCAAACTGATGCTAGATGGACAAAGAACAAAACAACCAAAAGACAGACAGACAGACAGACTCACCACGGGGAGGGGTCACCGGGGATTGTGGTGCAGCGGCAGACACAGCAGCAGCAGCAGCAGCAGCAGCAGCATGAGGGGCAGCAGCACACCAGCCGGGGGTCAGGCGCGGCGCAGATGACCCGGCTTCGTGTACGGCGGCGGACTCCTCCCCTGTACATGGATGGGACGAAGGGGAGGGGATAAGAGGGAGAAAATAAAAAAGAAATATACTCCAAATACTCCTTTTACACCGCATTCCCACCCGGTATTCCCTCCACACACTCCAGGCACCCTCCCCACTCCCGAGTACTCACCACGACACACACACAGTATCTAATTAACACAAATTCACTATTCGACATAAAATCCCAATTAAACGTTCTGTGCCGGACCCTCCACACCACCCCAACCTCTCCCTCCTTACCACTCCTCTTTTTAACTCTTCCCATTTATCTTTCTCGTCCTTCTTTCTCTTCCTCCTCCTCTTATCCTTCCTCCTTTCTTTCTTCATCCGTCCTTCACTACCCAACACTAGTCACTCCTATCATTCACTCTTTTTCTATCCCGTCATCCTTTTTCCCTAGTTCTGCATTATCTTATCTACTACAACACCTTTTCATCACTTCAAACACACTATACACTCATTACCTCTTACTCTCTCCCTACCTAGTACCTACCTGCACACCTATCACCTACCTTACTACCCTTCCTATCTCCCTCCCTGTAACCTACCCTAATAACCTACTACCCTGCACACTACACCTACCTTACTACCCTCTATTCCCTCCTGTAACTACCCTACTAACTACTACCTGCACACCTATCACCTACCCTTACTACCCCTCCTATCTCCNTATAGTAAGATTCATATCTCAATAAGTGCGCGGTCCATGACGTGTTTGCTAAGCTACCGTACTTGGGGGACTTATACTGCAAGTATAGGCCTAACCGCGTAATCTTGAACTAATAATCTTGGGGTGGACTTGTACCTGGTGGACTTATACTGCAAGTATAGGCCTAACCGGTAATCTTGAACTAATAATCTTGGGGATTGGTGTGACTTATACTGCAAGTATAGGCCTAACCGGTAATCTTGAACTAATAATCTTGGGTGGACTTGTAGCCTGGTGGACTTATACTGCAAGTATAGGCCTAACCGGTTATCTTGAACTAATAATCTGGGGTGGACTTGTACGCTGGTGGACTTATACTGCAAGTATAGGCCTAACCGGTTATCTTGAACTAATAATCTTGGGGTGGACTTGTACGCCTGGTGGACTTATACTGCAAGTATAGGCCTAACCGGTTATCTTGAACTAATAATCTTGGGTGGACTTGTACGCCTGGTGGACTTATACTGCAAGTATAGGCCTAACCGGTTATCTGAACTATAATCTTGGGGTGGACTTGTACGCCTGGTGGACTTGTACGCCTGGTGGACTTGTACGCCTGGTGGACTTGTACGCCTGGTGGACTTGTACGCCTGGTGGACTTGTACGCCTGGTGGACTTGTACGCCTGGTGGACTTGTACTGTACCTGGTGGACTTGTACGCCTGGTGGACTTGTACGCCTGGTGGACTTGTACGCCTGGTGGACTTGTACGCCTGGTGGACTTGTACGCCTGGTGGACTTGTACGCCTGGTGGACTTGTACGCCTGGTGGACTTGTACGCCTGGTGGACTTGTACGCCTGGTGGACTTGTACGCCTGGTGGACTTGTACGCCTGGTGGATTTGTACGCCTGGTGGACTTGTACGCCTGGTGGACTTGTACGCCATTATTTAGGGTAACTGCCAATAGTTGCGGATGCGGATGCAGATATTTCTAGCCATCATTTACGGTAATTATCAATAGTTGCGGATGCGGATGCAGATATTTCTAGCCATCATTTATGGTAATTGTCAATAGTTGCGGATGCGGATGCAGATATTTCTAGCCATCATTTAGGGTAATTGCCAATAGTTGCGGATGCGGATGCAGATATTTCTAGCCATGAAGAGTTTTAGCCACAAATTATTGAAATTTAAGGATGCCAGGAGATAAGTAAAAATATATCATTAATACACTATTAAGAATTAGGGGAAACAAGAATATAATTATCAAATTTTGCTACAACTTCAATTATATTTTTAACCACTACACAAACACTGTAACGCAACTGATTTCCTACAAGTGACAGCCCGCTACCCACGAATGCCCACCACCTTCCAACGATTTACGTGAGTGAGTGCTCTCTCTCTCTCTCTCTCCTCCTCTCTCTCTCTCTCTCTCTCTCTCTCTCTCTCATCTCTCTCTCTTCTCTCTCTCTCTCTCTCTCTCTCTCTCTCTCCTCTCTCTCTCTCTCTCTCTCTCTCTCTCTCTCTCTCTCTCCTCTCTCTCTCTCTCTCTCTCTCTCTCTCTCTCTTCTCTCTCTCTCTCTCTCTCTCTCTCTCTCTCTCTCTTCTCTCTCCTCTCTCTCTCTCTCTCTCTCTCTCTCTCTCTCTCTCTCTCTCTCTCTCTCTCTCTCCTCTCCTCTCTCTCTCTCTCTCTCTCTCTCTCTCTCTCCTCTCTCTCTCTCTCTCTCTCTCTCTCTCTCTCTCTTCTCTCTCTCTCTCTCTCTCTCTCTCTCTCTCTCTCTCTCCTCTCTCTCTCTCTCTCTCTCTCTCTCTCTCTCTCTCCTCTCTCTCTCTCTCTCTCTCTCTCTCTCTTCTCTTCTCCTCTCTCTTCTCTCTCTCTCTCTCTCTCTCTCTCTCTCTCTCTCTCTCTCTCTCTCTCTCTCTCTCTCTCTCTCTTGGGACAGAAAAGGTGGTGCCTTTACCTATCGCTATCTGTTTATATACACACAATTCTAATGTAAGAGCCAAAGCTCTGTGTGCAGAAACGCAAGCAGCTCTCCTAAACCTTCATTCGTATATACAAACAATTATGATGCTGAATGCTGGAGAGCAGCGTCGCCGGCGAGTCAAATACGGCAAAAGGTCGACACGTGTGAATGCGTCCATAGAGTGCTGTGTACTTTTCACGCCGTCCCTGGCAAAATGCCGTGATTTGATTTGTAAATGGCGTCTTGGTGACCACGGCGGTCGTGAAGGACATTCCGCCGTGCACGACCTCGGTCGATACGTGTGAATGCATCCATAGACACACATGGTTATTTAGATTCACGACGTCTTGTCCGGGACGGCGAAAAGTCAATACATCTGAACCAGGCCTTAGTTGACGCAGGACTTGTACATCAATAAGTAATAAAGTCTTTCTACATATATAGAAGAAATGACATGTTAAAAAAAATTTATAAACATTTTGGTGAGTCCATCAGTAATGATCCCAGAAAGATGTGTCAAAGGTTTACCAGTGTATCGTGTTAAAGGATCTATACTGCACACAACAGCACATCATTTGGCATCTATAATGTTGTCAATGCCAGGAATTCAAAATAGAGTTTTCAGATACCTTAGAAGACTTAAGAGTTTATAGTTATTACAAGATCACATAAACAAACAGTAACACAAGGAGGATTCTGAACTAGGAGCTGTGTATGTATGAAAAATAGTAGGAAAATAATTGTTTGTTTAAGTTTGCCATAGTTAACATGTGCATGAGATGCACAAATGTTGAAAATTGAAGCAGTAAACATAGGAAGAGGTGCAGATGGTATACTACATACAGGAAAACATCTGTGAAAGTTTAGGCCCTTTGGAGCCTGCATGCTCACTACATGACTGGTGGGTTATTATTATACTCTTTTATTATTGGATCAAGGAAACAGCGATGGTAAAGTTGAGGTGGTTGTCATGTAGGAACACCTAAGTGCCACATGTCAGAAAGAATACCTACTCCCGTATTTATAGAGTATATATGTGATGAGCAAAGTTTATTAAGGGGAGATTCCGCCGTGAAAATATGAAGAAAAAAAAAATTAAATACGAATTTGAGTTATAAGGTCTATGGCAACACCCTATCCTTTGGCTTTCGAATGATGGAATTTGTTTCAGTCGGACATAAATTTAAATGCCAATAGCGAGGGGATTGAAATGGCTTTTAAACTTTCAACACTTTTAAAAAAAAAAATATTATTTTTGAAAAAAATTTGGATAATTTTCGCATATATCAAAACTAAGCCTTTAAAAAAAAAGCAGCAATCTCCAGGGCGAAGTTTGTTACCCAGGTAACAATTCTGGAACACAATTTTGGATATGAAAAGTGCAACCTGTTCACAACATTTTTCGGAACAAATGTATACATCCAAAAAGGACTAGAAAAGAGAGAAAAGAGAAGAATTACACCGAAGACAACAAACAAGAAGAGGAAGACAGACAAAGGAATTCCAACCGAAAGCTATGCACCTGGTGAATTTTGATCGAACCTTGCAGCAATGAGGGGCGTGGCGCGCCCTGACACCCTCGCCTTTGAGCGATTAATTAATACCTTTATAAGGGGGGACAAGGTGCCAGATCCTTTTATGCATGCATTGATATGTGATTACTGATCCCATAAAATTCATATGAAAGTAGCATTTTAGCCAGTAGCCAGTACCTTCACTGGAGCGCAGAAACTTTAGCAAAACTTCAAACGCGTTTTTCTCGAAACTAGTATAAAATGAACATAAAATTATTTTCTGCTTTTATTTTTGGCACGATTTTCACGAAACTTTAGGACACACAAAATCAAATATCGTAGAAAAATCTGTCCAGTTATTATTTTTCTAAAGGCTTAGTTTTGATATATGGGAAAATTGTCCCCCCCAAAAATCAAAAAATTTACATTTTTTTTTTTTACAATTTTTTATAGTTTTTTCGAAAAGTTAAAAAAAAAAAAAGACAAATTGTTAGAATAACAATGAATTATCAGATGCGCATGTCACAAGAAATTTGGTCAAAAAATGGCTGAGAAAAATATATTCAAAATTTCATCAAAAACCGAAAATTTATTTTCCTTAAATTTTTCCTTTTATCTGATCAGCTTGCAATGTTCATGTGATAACAAGGGTACTAATATACACAACATATAAATTGTTCATGACCGTAAATGCAATTTTTAATTCTTGGGGGAGTCTCCCCTTAAACAAAGAAGCAAGAAGTTAAAGGACTGGAAAAGAATATAACAGAAGTCCTGTGTAAAGGACAGCTGGATATATTTCTGATAGGATGGCGTCTTTGTAAAGAGTAACAAATCATAGAAACATGCCATTCACTTGTTAGAAACATGAAGGTGATCCTAAGAATGCAGGCAAAACTTGCAATCCAGAGGACCTCAAAGTATCAGATCAATGAGTACTGATGAGTCTCTCAATAAGTGCTGTGCCACAAAGGCCCACTTGGAGCCACTTGAATGAACCAGAGAAAAGAGCTTTCTATCAAGGAAGAAGAGTGCATACATACAGGACAGCCAGTGGCCTCAACGCCTCTCCCTTATTCACACCTCTTGCCAAAGCCTTCCTCTTCACAAATCTCGTAAAGTTGTGATGAAAACTTCCTTAGTGCGGAGGGCAGGAGGACATTGTTGACGCAGGCCAGTCCACAGTCCCAGGTGTGGCGCTGCTGCACGTGCTCCACCGCCAGCATCACCTGGTCCTCCTTGATCATAGTGCCGCCCATCCTCACCATGCCACTGCACACATGGAGAGAAAAGGACACCATGCCACTGCACGCACGGAGACAAAATAACACCATGTTCACTGACCACGTCAACAGAACAAATGCTTAAAACGAAGTGTTCTAATATTTTTCCTACTTTTGTAAACACCATGTAGAAGAGAATGCTTTTTTTGTCCTGCAAATACAGGTTTTTCTGACTAGGTAATTGATATTAATGCAAATGCCTAACAGGAAAGAGGCTTACTAGGTGAGGCTCAATGACTATTGCTTGCTTCCAATCTATGACTAAGATCTTCCAATCATGACTAAGCCATGAGCTTCCAAACATTGTAGCGGCCCCTCTGTACAATTGACATCAAGACACTGTCCAAAACAGTGTATCTTCCTTCCTGGCATTTTAGAAACCACAACAAACTAAACCTCACCAGATCAGCAAAGCCTCCCCTCCTGAGGATCTCCCTCTGCCCTCCACCAAGGGAGGGAGAGAGGGAGAAGCTGACTCTGCCCAAACAGTCATAATTTCCCAATGTTTTCATAATTGCATGAATAATTATAATACATAAAAAATGCAAATAAACACAAAAAGGTGTAAGTCAAATACCTGAGATGCGTGTGTCCTCAGGTGGGGGCATGGCGCATCTCTGCCTCCAATAGCAGTGGTCCATAACACTTCTGCCGGTAAGCATCAGTGCTATTTATTCTGGTGATTACAAGAAATGAGAAAATTATAGTTAAATTTACAAATACAAAATGACCACAACAGGGATGAGGGGCTCTACTTTGTAGTACCTGGAACTGTCGTCAACCTTGACTCTCGTCGTCTTCAACGATTTTCTACTTCAACGATTTTCTACTTCAACGATGTTCTACTTCAACGAGTGTTCCAATTTCCTAAGACTGTTCCAGTATATATATATATATATATATATATATATATATATATATATATATATATATATATATATATATAATATATATATATATATATATATATATATATATATATATATATATATATATTATATATATATATATATATATATATAATATATATATATATATATATATATATATATATATATAGGTGTATATATTTGCATTTTTTTCATGGTTATCCTTCAGCGCCCCACATATGTTATAGCTCACATTATACCTTCCCCTTATTGTAAGCACTCATTCAATATACCAACTTAAGTGCATACTAAGGAATAATAATAAGTATAAGCACACTGCACTCCTAATTATTTCATTGAAATGATATCAGACCCTTAACCTCAGTCTCCTCATTCAGAGTCTTCTGGTGACAATTCCATCTTGAGCAGGTGCATGTTGCCCTTCATGAAGACCAACCAATCTCTCAAAATTATCGGAGGTCATATACTCCCTCTCTTGGCCTTCATGATGTCCGGCCCCTGGAAGAACAATCTCTCCACAGCTGCAGAGCTGGGTATGACCGTGTTATACTTAACGAACACATCTACCCAGGCGGCATCGGAAAGGGCGGGAAACATGGCCTGCTCCAGCAGCTTGTTCCTCTGCTTCTCTGAACACCAACTCTCAAGCTCTTTCCCCATCTTGTTGGAGAGGCGGGGAGAGTTGGTGCCCTCTGTAGCTGTGGGTCCTGGGCTCCTCTAAGCCTGGAAATACCTAATAGATACATTCGTAATATATATAATAAGTAAAAAATGTAAGTAACGGAGTAAAAAAAAAATACTGTACTTAAATAACATGAAAAAAAAGGTGCTTACAGTAAAAGCCTTATAACTTGGCATTGTATAACTGGGAATTTGATATAACTCGGCAAGGCAAAGACAATTTTTTTGGGTTTTGTTACACACACACACACACACACACACACACACACACACACACACACACACACACACACACACACATCTATGCCTATAGCGCGTGTAGGCAGTGAGCTCCAAGGGTGGGATGGTAGGACCTGGAGGCTCACTCAAGGGCTGTGATGGTTGGCCCTCACCCGTGGTGGCCTAGGCAGGATTGTTATAGTGACGCCTGTGATTAGAGGCTCATGCCGCCCCCCTGTGTCCGATGCACTCGCAATCGAAGGTAGAGTTAATGGACAGGGCATAGTTTTGCAGTAATTAAGTGTTCAAGTGATGTAAAATTAAGTTGTACAGGTACAGTACTGTATGTGTTGTGATTATAAAGTGATTCAAGTGATACCTGTGTTAAAATGCGACTGAGTCCCCCTAACATCTTCTACATGTTGCAACAAGGTTCCGCTCTCCTTGGATTACGAGTATATATATGCCTGCTGCTACCCGTTCACTGGTAAGTGTAGTTTATATACTTTTACAGTACTGTATTTTTATTTTTTTGAGATTTTTTTTTCACCCATATCAAGGAGGACATTGCATAACTCGGCAAGGGACAGAGCCCCTATCGTGCCGAGTTATAAGGGTTTTACTGTATATGTATTTGTTTTTAAATATATTATTGCACGTACAGTAAACCCTAAATGCTCGCGTGTTTCAGGCTCGCGGATTTGATTACTCGCGGGTTTTCAACCCTTTTTTTTTCTTTTTTTTCCCTCCCAATTGCTTGCTCTCTACAGGGGCCTTATCCGCCCATGTATGGAGTATGTCTCACATGTTTGGGGAGGATCCACTCATACAGCTCTCCTAAACAGGGTTGAGTCAAAAGCTTTTCGTCTCATCAACTCCTCTCCTCTGACTGACTGTCTTCAATCTTTAAATCACCGCCGCAATGTTGCTTCTCTTGCTCTCCTCTACCGTTATTTTCATGCTCACTGCTCTTCTCAACTTGCGAACTGCATGCCTCCCCCCCTCCCGCGGCCTCGCTGCACAAGACTTTCTACTCATTCTCATCCCTATTCTGTCCATCTTCCTAACGCAAGAGTTAATCAGTATCTTTACTCTTTCATCCCTTTCACTGGTAAACTCTGGAACTCTCTTCCTGTTTCTATTGTTCCACTTTCCTATGACTTAAATTTTTTCAAAAGAAGAGTAACAAGACAAATCCCGAACTAACTTGGCTCACCCCTCTGTTTTTATTTTATTCTCTTACTGTCTTCTTTATAGGGAATGGTAACTAAGCGGGCTTTGTGTTACCCATTTTTGTTGTGCCCTTGGCCAGTTCCTTGTGATGTAAAAAAAAAAAAATATACATAAAAAATAAATGAATGACTAATGTCATGCTCGCGGATTTACGATACTCGCGGGTGTCTCTGTTCCCTAACTCCCGCGAGCATGAAGGGTTTATTGTATATCATATATATGACAATAATATATCAGCATGACGCTCAAGATTCCTAATATAATGACTTGGAGTCACGAGCCTTGTGGTCGCACCCTTGGCCTCCTCCACGCCAGATTGTCTCTTACAGATACAACCCGATGGGAAGGATCAGTTTCAGGGTAGCGTGCCACATGTTCATATAGCCGATGTTGGCGCTGATGGACTATGCAGGTAATAGGGCTCGATTCAGTCTCACGGTGCAATCCCTGATTTGACACGTAATCATCCCAGGGATACCCCATGATTCTGCAAAGACAGTTATCACCAAAGGCATCGATTCGCCTCTTCAAGTCGCTATTTAGTGTCCATGTCTCACAACCATGGAGTAGAGTAAGACAGGGATCACAAGTGACTTGAAGATCTGGATCTTTGACCTCCTGCACAGGTACCGACAAAGTCAAATACTCGTGCTGAGCGAGTCCATAACACCATGGGCTATGCCAATCCGCCGTAAGACTTCTTGACGTGACCCGCCATAATTATGGACTGCGCTACCAAGGTATGTAAAACTCCAAGATCATAATGTCCTCGCTGCACACATGAACAGATTGTACTGTTTCATCTAGTAAACCTCCATATGCCTGGACCTTGGTCTTGAGCCAGGAGACCTCAAGTCCCAAAGGCTTTACCTCCTCGAGGGGCAGCGCCTCGAGAGCCATCACCAGGACCTCCAGCGACTCAGCAAAGATTACTGTAGCTTCGGCAAAAACAAGATCCGTGATCTTGGTGTTGTCAAGGGATGCTCCACAATCGCTTTGATCTACAACTTTGCCCATTACCCAGTCCATACAAGTGTTGAAAACTGATAGGGCAAGGCCGCACCCTTGCCTCACTCCTGTATTAACAGATAAGAAGCTGGATACATCTCCCCCACACTTCACAGCACTCACAGTCCCAGAGTACAGGATTGCTGTGGCCATCAAAAAATCCATTTGATCAAAGAGGGAGAGTCACATGTGGGTAAGCAGCGTTCTCTGGACAGTCTACGTAGCTGCTCAGGAATCGTGTTCAAATTGAGACTTTGCGGACATATTTGCGTTTTGCGGAAGTGCTTCCGCAAACGCAAATCCGCAAACATTTACACTTCCGCAAATCTGCAAACGAATTCGGACTTCCGCAATTTGCGGAAGTTGCGGTTTGCGGAAGTGCCCACCTCTGCCGTAACGGCTGCTGATGATGTAGCTAACGCAAATAGCACCGATGGTACGTGATAAGAGTGGTTCTATGTTACATGGTAGTTAAACTAGTTATCAACAACGCCACATTTTCTATTGAAGTCCAAGGTGGCATGGTTAAGGGGACCGCCCACCCTGAATATACGTATTGAAAATTCATGAAAAAAAAAAAAAATCTGTTTAAGTCATATAATGGCAGCCGTGATCTTGGGCAACACACTGGTAGATAGTTTTTTTCCAAAATAAAGATATTTAAAGGGATTTTAACCTCCCGCTCCCTCCCTCCCGCACCACGCGAGCGCCACGCCTCGTTTGTCTGCATCAGCTTTGACGATAAAATATCAATTACAGACATGCCCTCGGTTTTCTAACATAATTCGTTCCCAAAAGTTGTTCTAAAACCGAAACACATTTTTCCATAAGAAACAATATAAAATGGATTAATCCGTTCCTGACCCCCAAAATAAAGACCCTTTTTTTTAAATCTTTTTAGCTGTATTTCATGCATAAAAATGCCTCTAAATGCATTGTAATATTATATCATAACATACCATCTGAATAAAGAATAAAGTTATAAATAAGAAAGACATAAGACACCATGTGACATGGTGGCTTATGGAATAAAAAAAATAGAAGAAATAATGGTAAATTTTTACACTAGGACCAAAATTCCCTACACAATTGGGACTATAGTTTCTGTTTACCTTAATGAATTCTAAGAAGCATTCTCTATGAACTTCCGTCACAAATCACTAATTTCGGAGATGTAAGATGTTTTTAATAGTAAGAAGTGCATAGGAGATATGAAAATTAAACTAACCTAACCCCCCTTTTGACTCACTCACTAACCTAAACTAACCTAACCTAATCTCACATTTTAACCTCCTAACTAAAGCCAAATCTGCATTAAAAAAGTGTCCGCGGTAAGGGAGGAACAGAGGCGATGCAGGTCACAAGAGGAAGAAGAGTGAGGCGCTCGTAAACACTTATCTCTCGCCTCCCTATGAACAACATGTCATTATCTCCAAAAGTAATGATTTGCGACGGAAGGTCATAGAGAGAATGTTTCCTAGAATCCAATAAGATAAACAGAAACCAGACTCTTAATTGTGTACCGTAGATAACACTTTAGTCGCCAGCTGCAATAATGTCGCCAGCCGCCAAATATTACGAATTAAAGCATCACTAATGATGTGTATGTGCCACTGAAGATGATGCACAGTAGTTTATATCATGACTGTATAATCTACCCTGTTTCAGTGTTGTTTTATGCTTTGTATTTGCAAGTATATACGGTTTCAAATTTCGCTACTCGTTTTTTTGGGGGGCGACGATGACGGCGGAAGAACACTCAGAACATACCTTAGTGTTGGTCGCCACTCTGGTGATATTTTTGTAATTTGTTCATTTATAGTAATAATATGACACAGATGAAGACACAAAATGACACAAACTCTCCAGATAGCCCCTTCTAACCTGTCTGAAATCATGGATTTAATAAGGGAAGTATTAACGCCACCACACGTCTGTAAATCGAAGAAAAAAAGTTGTCCTGGCGACTTTAGTGTTATCTACGGTAGGGAGTTTCGGTCCATGTGTAAAATAATACCGGCGGTATCATATGAGGGCAGGTCACAAAACCAATTTTATTGCTCGAGTACATCATAAGACAGTATAAAACTGCATGATAGACTTTCCAACATGGTACCTCAAAGAGGTTATTACGAATTTTAGAATTTGTATTTGCTCGTTCTCGTCGAGGGCCGTTTTCAGTACTAAAACACAATTAAAACTTGTTTCTGTCTAATTTTTAGTAGAAAAAGTGTTATGAGATGTTATTACTGGATTATACACATGACTCTGATGACTGGAGGTGGATCCTCCACCTGAGCAGCTTCACACCACTGGGTTACAGGCAGTGGATGCCGATCCTCCCATTGACGAAACCGCACCCTCTCTTGACGAAGTCAGAGAGGCTGTAGCAAAGTTGAAGGGTGGAAAGGCAGCTGGTGTTTGTAATATCAGTGCGGAGCTCCTCAAAGCTGGGGGTGAGGCCATGATCCGCGGGTTGCATGCTGTCCTGACTACCGTGTGGCAATCAGGTACCATTCCTCCTGACTGGAAAAGGGGGCTGGTCGTCCCTATCTGGAAAGGGAAAGGGGACCGTCAGGACTGCAACAATTACCGCGGTATTACACTGCTCAGCGTACCAGGCAAGGTGCTTGCCCATCTATTGCTGACACGAATTCGCAGTCATCTGGTGAAGCATCAGAGACCTCAGCAGTCTGGGTTCACGCCTGGTAAGTCAACAACGGACCGTATCCTAGCGCTTCGTGTCCTGGTGGAAAGCCGACGTGAGTTTCGACAGGGGATGCTTGCAGCCTATGTTGATCTCAAGAAGGCGTTTGACTCAGTGCATCGTGAGTCACTCTGGGATCTTCTGCGACTTCGAGGGATTCCTGCAAGGACTATTGGTTTGATAACTGGTCTGTATTCTGGGACTGAGAGTGCTGTGAAGTGTGGGGCAGGTGTATCCAGCTTCTTTCCTGTGAATACAGGAGTGAGGCAAGGGTGCGTCCTTGCCCCATCACTTTTCAACGCTTGTATGGACTGGGTATTGGACAAGGTTGTAGATCAAAGTGATTGTGGAGCATCCGTCGGCAACACCAAGATCACTGATCTTGTTTTTGCCGATGATGCAGTAATCTTTGCTGAGTCGCTGGAGGTCCTAGTGATGGCTCTCGAGGCGCTGCACGAGGAGGCAAAGCCTTTGGGATTTGAGGTCTCCTGGCTCAAGACCAAGGTCCAGGTATTTGAGACTTACTAAAT
>JACEEZ010003108.1:39650-79706 GCA_016584305.1 Chionoecetes opilio
GCCAAACTGTATGTGAACTACCGTATTTTACGGCTTATAAGACGCACTTTTTCCCCAAAAAAATACCCTGAAAAATACTCATGCGTCTTCTAAGACGAATGTTGTAGGAGATTAGCTTAGGTACCTATTCAATTCAGCCTCTTATATGATGTAACCTCAATACTTATCTGTTACAAGTATTTCAAATACCATAAGTGCATTTAAATCAACTAATTAATCTGTCTTCACGCTGTGTTATTTAATGCGGTACTGACGGGAGCCATTTCACCTCGACAGATTGGCGCCAACAGTCATTCCGTGTATAAGGAACTTTGTTTGTTACATTAGATGAAAATTTGTATACATGTGTACATGCAGCCATCACAAATACTAAACGCATACAGGAAGATTCAAACAATACGTGGTGAGGTACATGAGGCAGGCAACGTAGTGAGGCACGGGATGACGTGAGAGGTGTTTACACTCAGGACAACAAAGCCAGACTCGGCTAATCGGCACGCCAGGCGGGCACACAGCTTCACACTGCCGTGGTCGGGTTTGTTTTCACTCCCACCGTCCGACCTGCGTGTACATGTTCAGCCAGCCAACATGACAATTTACATAATTATACTATCGCATAAAAGATAGAAACTAAAAATGGCTGATGAGCAGTGCTGAATGAAGATAATGAATAGTGAGTGTGTTCTTGTGTGAATATGACTCATCGGACTTCCTTTTTAATTTCTTTCAGAAATCAGGGTGCGTCTTCCAAGATGCAGCGTCTTATGAGCCCTAACATACGGTATACGTTTTGATTCAAGAAGTCGACCGATGTACATGTTTTAGATATTAGGTTTGCCCTAATATGAATCTATTGCAAGTATAAGTACATGGAGGTCCCGTTATACGAGCATTCGATATACGAGAATCCGATGATACGAGAGGTGTACATTCGGGTCTATTTTCAATATACGAGATCGAAAATCCAATGTTACGACATTCAAACTGGGGTGAGTAAAATTACCAAGTTATTTACTAAAGTAAATTACAAGTTATTTACTAAAATTATAAACATTTACTGACTATATGATTTTACCTATGGTTGTACGATATAATCAATCTGAAAATAACGTGCAGACTGGCCAACGACTGCTCGAGACTGGTATTAGCAGAGGTAGGAAGTCTCCAGGCTCGCTCATTATTGTTTGGTATGCTATGAAATATCATTTCTCTAGGTGAATGTAGACATATGATTGCATTGGATGGATATCATTCATATATATGAGAAAAGAGATGAAATACAAGCAAGGGACTCATCCACGTTAGGCAGCGCGGCCTTTGGCAGCAGCAAAAGCAGCATGAGCCGGCCCATGAAGCCCGTGAGGTGGATATCAACACCACTAGACCAAGGGAGATAGATGTCTTTGGTAATATTTAGTAGGGGAGCGAGAACCCCTTGAGGAATCCTATGATCCCTGGTGATATCCTATGGTGCTATCACAGGCGTGGGAGCTGACTGTCTTCTTCAGGAAGGCACAGGTGAGGCGGATGACGGCGGGTTTTTACTCAAAAGTTTTGAGTGGCGGCTGGCCGCTGGAGCCGCCAGCTCCTCCGCCACTGTAGGTTTGGGCAGGCTTAAACGTCTTATCACTCGTTATTATACAACTTAGTGATTATGGTGAGATGTTATATACACGTGTCATTATCTAAATCAATGTAGCACCGTGTGTCACCTTAAATAAGGGTGATTTAAAGATGTTATGATGAGGTGACTGCTGGGGCAGTGAGTGACGGAGAAATTCTTGCCGCAGGCCCCACCGCCCCATAACACAAATATTCACTATTTCAACCCACATACACACCTTCTAACACCAAAACACTAGCAACACAGGCTTTTTACTTATATATATCTTACTATCTGATACATTAAATTTCCTTAAAACGCAAGCATTCCGAATAAAACGAGAATAAGTTTGAGATGACGGGGAGAGAGGGCAGAGAGGCAGTCTGGCATGCCATTCTTGCCCGGAAATATGTCTCGCTGACCTGTGATTGGTCGAGAAGTTTTAAAAACAGTTTATCATTGGCTGGTGACTGATGATGAGCTTAATGACATCATTTATGTTTTATGTTTAATTAATGTGCAGTTATGTTATTATGTTTGCTATTTTCTCTTTCAGAATGGTTTTTCTACAGAATAGGTAGTACAGTGTAGGTAATATATACGTTGTGTGTTTGTTGTGTTTGCTATAATTTATTTTAGCTTGAAAAACATGTCTTTTTTTTTTTTTAATTCATGGGGTCCTGGAACAAAACCTATATTTTACCATTAGTTATGTGTTTCGTTATACGAGATTTCGCTTTACGAGTGTGCCAGGTGGAACCTAACTGCTTGTATCTTCGGGACCTCCCTGTATTGTATTAAATATGATATACCGTATATGGCTGCGTATAAGACGACCTTTTAACCTTAAAAAATAGGCACAACAATTGGGGGTCGTCTTATACGCCCAGTATAAAATGTGAACCTTAAATCCTGTGGTGTACGGGACGTTGTTAGCGCGGGTAATGATTGATGGTAGGCTTACCCCTGCCTTGGTAAAAACACAGATACTTTCTACTGAAATCACTTAATGTAATTCACATAATTTTAATAAAATAATAAGTGTAGCTAGATGAGTAAGGTGATCAAGACGTGTAATGTAACTATGTGTATGGTTGCAACCAGAATTATGTGTTGAGGAGTGCCATGTGCAACCGTCGTCCTATATATATACTGTACACAGAGAATATATGTGAGTGGTATATGAATTAACAGCAGGCAAGAGAGGAATTTGCATAGATATAGGCCTTCGCATCAGCAGGGCGTGGGTTTGTTTATTTTTAGTTTTTTAAATGTCCATAAAATTTTAAGACCACCATATGTGCTTTTTGTACCTAAGTATAAGCTGAG
This sequence comes from Chionoecetes opilio, assembly GCA_016584305.1. Taxonomy (NCBI): domain Eukaryota; kingdom Metazoa; phylum Arthropoda; class Malacostraca; order Decapoda; family Majidae; genus Chionoecetes; species Chionoecetes opilio. The sequence goes on from JACEEZ010003108.1 coordinate 42,583, forward strand.
TGGTCTACCTTGGAGAGTAGTCTTATACGGCGAGTATAGCCCAAAACCTACGTTTTTACTAGAAATTTTGGGGGTTGTCTTATACACCGAGTCCTATACGCAGCCATATATGGTACTACAGTGGTACCTTGGCTTACGAGTTTAATTCGTTCATTGATCGAGCTCGTAACTCAATTTGCTCGTATATCAAATCAATTTTCTTCATTGAAATTAATTGAAATACCATTAATCCGTTCCAGCCCCAAAAACCACCCCAATTTTTGTATTGTACCTATATGACTGGACTGCACTCACCCTCCAGCATTTGCATTCGCCAGTGTTTACACTCTGCAGTTCAGCTGCAGGAATCTGCATCAGCTGTTGGAAACAGCTGTGGGTGGAATTGCCGCTAAACGTACTGCACTCACCCTCCGCCATTTGCATTTGCCAGTGTTTATACTCTGTGTATCAGCTGTGGGTGGAACTGCCGCTAAACGTACTGCACTCACCCTCCGCCATTTGCATTCGCCAGTGTTTATACTCTCTGTATCAGCTGTTGGAAACAGCTGTGGGTGGAACTGCCGCTAAACGTACTGCACTCACCCTCCGCCATTTGCATTCGCCAGTGTTTATACTCTGTGTATCAGCTGCTGGAAACAGCTGTGGGTGGAACTGCCGCTAAACGTACAGCACTCACCCTCCGCCATCTGCATTCGCCTGTGTGAGCACAACACAACAGAGATGCTTCCACGGCGAGGTAACCACGTGAAGTGAACGAGTGAGACGCGGGATGCTGGGCGGATGTTGTGGCGTTTGCTGCGCCAACTAGCGGCGGCGTATCTGAAGCTCGCTCGAAAAAAGAAAATAAATCGCTTAAAACTAGGATTTTGGCTCGCAACTCAAAGCAAATAATCGACCGAGCGACTGCTCGTAACTCGGAAAACTCGTAAGTTGGGGCACTCGTAAGTCAAGGTACCAGTGTATATGGAGTCAATGATGCAATAAACACATCACATTTCAAACAGGCAAGCATGAAATGGCTCTATAATACACAATAAACATAAAATATAGTGATACAACTTGTATTTTGGTGTTTGTTGATGTCTTGCCGCCTCAAATCTCACTCTCGTTGGAAGCTAAGGGTGGTCCTGAGCACCCGTAGCCTCGCGGTCTCGTAACAAGTGACAAAACAGTTTGAGCATTAACCGTGGAGGCGCTACGTGGTCAAAACTGTCTAGGGTAATACTTATGGTCCCGTAACTCCTTCGAGCATCTACCCCCAGGTCTTCCATATTAGGAGGTTCAAGAGAACGTTTCCAAAAGACAAGTATGATCCATTTATGGATTTAGAGAAGGCATTTGACAAAGTGGGAGGCAATGAGATGTAATGAAGGCTAATAGAGTGGGCTAATTGCGTGAAAACATTCGACAGAGATATAACTTTAAGGTGAGATGAATGAGTGCTTCAAAATAGCAGCAGCTTTTAGGCAAGGATATATAATGTCAGCATGGGCACTCCCTTGGCCTCCTCTACACCAGATTATCTCTTACAGATACAACCCGGTGGGAAGGATCGGTTTCAGGGTAGCGTGCCTCCTGCCCATATAGCCGAAGTTGGCGCTGAAGGACTATGCAGGTAATAGGCCAATGTCCTCAACTCTGACATAATATGAAAAAATATGCATTCGGCGGGGTGTTGGTAATCCTTATTTCAAATAAAACTTTACTGATGTTGCCAGACTTGCTAACAATACTGATGCTATTTGAATCACTACTCACTATTGTCTAGCACAGTGGTTCTTAACCTTTTCATCGGTTTGCACCCTTTCCAGACTCCATACTACAGTGGTCCCTCACGTTTGGCGATTTAATTAGTCTTGCCAAACCATCGCCAAAAGTTAATTTCGCCAAACGCAAATAGTACTTTCAATGGGAAAATTATCCATTAGTCTTTGATGAGGCCCGAGTTCACCCTTTTGACCTCCATTTTTGTACTTTAACTGCTTAAAAGCAAAGACATATTACATGAAACATCAACAGCAATACAAAAAACAATAGATAATAAATAACATGTTATTTACCATGAATTATTTAGAGTTAGGCGCCGATGTAATGCATAATACTAAGAAAAAACACGAGCTCGGTCAAGAAGGTGGCGGTTGTGCTGCTCAGATGGCCGTCAGATGTAAACATCACTCCCTTCCCGCTGCCGCTCTCCGCTGTAAAACGTGATATCTCTGGACTGCCGCTTCACCTGGGATACCTCGCTAGGTGACGCCCTCCGTGCCACCACCATGGGTCATTACAGCTCAGACTCCTCCCCGCACCCATGGATAAGAAAAACATCCCGCTTCCTGGATGTCTCCCTCATCCGCCTGCGGGCTGCCGCCACACAACACTCACGGCCCACCTGACAATGAGCCTAGTCTTTGACGAGGTCGAGTTCACCCTTTTGACCTTTTTCGTACTTTAACTGCTTAAAAGCAAAGACATATTACATGAAACATTAACAGCAATACAAAAAGCAATAGATTATAGATAACAGATGTTATTTACCATGACTTATTTATAAATGACTTATATAGAGTTAGGCCTGGTGAGACAAGTGAGTGTGGGTGGTGGTTGTGTAGGCAGTGGTGGTTGTGGCTGTGTGTTTACCTTTCCTCTACTCGTTTTTCCGCGTTTTTGCCCTTGCTTTTATCATCACCTGGCTTCTTCGAACCACCACCACCACCAGTAGTACTTGTAGATGCCATAATCTTAGCGCCAAACAACAAAGGTACCGTCACTTGGAGCAAAAAACAGCGCAGCTGTCAAGATTGCTGCCGGGAAGATAATAAACACCAACATGGACGCTTGCGGGCGGTGCATTCTGGGGCGACGTCATTCCGTGATGTCAGCGTGCATCTCGCCAAAAATGAATTTGAAGCACCAAATTGGGATTCTGGTACCATATCCAACCTATCGCCAATACTGTGTTTCGCCAAATGCGAGGGACCACTGTATATCTTGCACCCCTACTCCTGAGCAAATAGGGAGTTGGTAAAGGACCGTCTTAAAATACCCTAGGAGTCCCTAGGCTTTATATATATATATATATATATATACACACCAACCTCGTTTTCCCGGACTAATAGGGGGGAGCACTGGTCCGGGAACCGCAAACATCCGGGAATCGCAACAGTCCGAGGCCATTACCCACCCCCAGACGTTTATCCTACTCTAGTATTTACTGTCCGGCAACCGAAAATATCAACTACCCAGCCGCGAACTTTTACATCACTTTGTTGTTGTTTTTAGGGCTGCGAGGATCCTTTCGGGAACACTATGAGCCCTGGTGATGTCCTATGATGCTATCACAGGCGCTGTAGTTGACCTGTCTTCCTCAGGAAGGCACAGGTGAGGCGGATGACAGCGTGTTGCCGGTAGGGGTGGACGCCAGGCCCCACAAGCAGGGAGGGCAGGTCACAGGTGCCGACGTTCAGGGTGAGGAGCTGAGAATGTGGCACTACACGGTGGGAGTGGAAGCGTGAACACTGCAGCAGAAAGTGTTCAATAGTCTCAGAGACGTTCCTGCACCAGGGGCAGTGGGGGTCAGGGGACAGACGGAGGCGGTCAGGCGGTGCAGGTGAACCGTGAGTGTTCTATGCCCAAATGTAAACAATACGACTGCTGTGCATGCTGCCACATGGTGGGAGGCCAGCCCCCGCCAGCACGGTGGGCAGGTCAAAAGTGGTGACGTTCAGGGTGAGGAGTTGAGAGCTTAGCACTACATGGTGGGAGTGGAAGCGCGGACACTGCAGCAGAAAGTGTTCAATAGTCTCAAGAGACGTTCCTGCATCAGGGGCAGTGGGGGCCAGGGGACTGACGGAGGCGGTGCAGGTGAACCGTGAGTGTCTTATGCCCAAATGTAAACAATACGACCGCTGAGCATGCTGCCACCTGGCGGCAGGCGCGGACACTGACCAGGGTTAACAGGATACGCTCGGACCGCCGGACAACTTTGTCGATTTACGGACTGTACCAGGCATTTGTCCAGGACTCTGACATATCCCCGGACCTCGGATTTTGTCCGGCAAATCCGATATCCGGGAAATGGAGGTCCGGAAAAACGAGGGTTGTATATATATATATATATAAATATATATATATATATATATATATATATATATATATATATATATATACTATATAATATATATATATATATATATATATATTATATATATATATATATATATATATATATATATATATATATATATAATATATATATATATATATATATATACAGTCAAGCCTCCATTTGACGGACCTCGATTTAACGGAATTCGGATTTAACGGACTCCATTCGCGAGACAAATTTGCGGGCAAGAATGGCATGCCAGACCGCTTATCGCCGCTCAAATCATCAACTCACCATAATTTCTTTTGTTTTATTTTGGAATGCTTGGGTTTTAACCCGTAAGTGATCACATTAAATAACACCAATAGTACTCTTGGTCACAAAAAAAAAATATATATTTTTGCCCTCAAATTAACCAAAATGACCCCACAAAATATAAAAAATTGTTAAAGGTCCAAATCACCTCGTTTAAAGGTCCCGCGGGGACCTGCCTCGCTAAGCGATGGTGCCAGATGTACTCACTGCAGCGGTGGTGCAGTACTTGTGGTCGGTGTGGTAGCAACATTTATACACTTAACACATTTATCTATTCTTTACTATATATTACAATGCAAAAATATAATATATCACACTAAGTCAGGTTTCTCAAAAGTACACATGGTTCGTTTATATTACAACTTGGCAACGTCGCTCCCACCAGGACTTGTGGATGTCGGAGCGATATTACATAATTTACCACATTTTTTGTGCACTAATATTTGTACATATTTACCACTGTACTTTGTACACTTCTCTAGGATATTTATATCTATGAAGCATGCTTATCTATAAACATATTCACTTGTTTTTGTGTATAAATCACTCCGTTCGCAAAATAGTAACATTAATATTACGGAATATTTGATGTGTCATTTTTTTCCTTACGCTAAAGGTACACACAACCCTCGTTAGTGGCCATAAGTGGCCAGGGTGAGGATGTAAAACATCAGCAAGCACCCTAAATGTCATGAAACGTCAAGTGGATGCCCATCCTCAAATAAGAGCAAGAAAATATATTGCGATATGACTTTTACATCCTCGCCCTGGCCACTTTTAATGTTACGGTGTCGCGGCTGTCGCCACCCCGATACTCTCCACCCACTTATGCACAAATTTCCTCGTAACATCCACAATCCTTGATATTTCTTCTACTGGCCTCTCTGCCTTGTGTAGAGGTAAAATAACTTTAATTTGCTCCTTTGTTAGGTCTTTCTTGCCACCCATTATGAAAATAATGATAGTTATACCAATGCACGTCTGTTCAAATTACTCGCGGGAAGGAAGGCGATACTTTTTTAAATGCTTCGTCTATAATTGACAAGTGGCATCTGAACATTCCTCAACGGTCTTGATGGACTGCCCGTGACTTAAACAAGCTGCCATATGTAAGATATCTCTCTCGGAAGTCAGTAGGCTGCCATTGAGTACATTTTCTGAATTCCCGTATGGAAACGCTCTGTTATGATGTCGCGAGCAATATTTTGGCGCGTAGTGTATAGACCTATATAGGAATGTATGTACTATCTATTTATATGTATGCTACTTTTTAGGTTCTAATATGTTAAAATTTGCGGGGAAAGGTGTTGAAGTCGATGCATGAAGGCAGTGGAAATAATAAGCATTCTCCTAGAAGCACTTATATATCACTGTAGTTTTGATATGTGCCACTTGTGCAGTGAACAGTTCAGATGTAGGTATTGCATACAGACTGAATGAACAGTCCAGGTACCCCATATACAATAATGATGGTTAAATTGTTGACTTATGCTCTATTAGCATACCTGTCAACTTGTAAGGTTTACCCGTATTTTGTACGAGAAATTTGACTTTTTGAGCATGTACGGCGTACAATGCAGTTTTGTATGATAAAAAACGCCCTCTTGTGTCTGCCACACAGTAATGCTAACAGTGAGCGAGCCTTTTCACATGTGAGGAAAATCAACACTGAATATAGGAAGACCATGTCAAATGATACACTAACAGCTTTTCTCAAAGTAAAAATGAACTGTGATGAAAGCTGCTATCAGGTGCATCCAACAAGTGAAATGTTGACGTTGGCAAAAGCAGCCACAGCTACATACAATGATCAGTGTTCCTCGTAACTGCCAATATTGTATTGTATATTATCAAATAAACAGTTTTTTCACGCACGTGTAAGGTTTTTTGCTGTTTTGTAAGGGCAAATGTAGTGCTTTGTAAGGGCGGGACTGATTTGGGGTTGACAGGTGTGTATTAGGTTTATGTAGGTTGAGCTAGATTTACAGAAGAAATGTCTCTGGATAAGTTTTAGGGCATGATATATTTTTCGGTTAAGATTAGTTTCAGTGACCCTGCTTTATCTCGTTTACTACCTTATGAAGGACTAACCTTTTGTCATGTACGTCTTCAACAAACTTTCAAATCTCTTGGAAAACTGTTACCTTGGTCAAAATCACTGGCAAATATGATCTGAATAGAATAAATATAGGAAACTCCGCCGTCGCCATCACCGCAGTCCAGACCGCGGGCCGGGCACCTCTCCCAGGCCTCCCTCACGGACAGGTTAGGTTAGTAAGGTTAAGGTTAGGTTTTATTACATTTTATTCGTGACCTATATTTTTCTGGTTGATTTTTGTGTTTTGGAATAATCTGGTTTGTTTTTCTTGGAAATCACTAGTTTTTCACAGGTGGATTCAAGAGGATAAAAATAATATCTATTTATTGCCAAGAAAATCCAAGGTCAGATTCTTTCAAAACAAATCAAAATCTACCAGATTATTATAGTTGCGTTTGAAAATGGAGAGTTGTTGAATTGCTTCAACATCTGCGGCAAAACTTCACCTATAGGACGCGACAGGGTGAGAGCAAAAGGCGGGTTGGTTTGTATTCTTCGTTCTGCTTTATCCATAAATTCTACAATGCCCAATACAATGAAATTAAGAACCCTTACTTCTTACTTACAAACAAGTTTCTAGTATCTATGAATAAAATTAAATCATAATTAACAGTAAATAATATCACAATACATATATAAATGTATATGGTGGAAATACTACCTTAAAATGGCGCACCATAGAAAACCAATCTAAGGGATGACTAACACAAAAACAAAAGGTCACACCTTGCAGTCACTAGTTTCAACAAGGGTCACTTTAAAACGATTCTTTACCTATTTTTCTTCTTTCTTGTCTTATAGTGAACCTTAATTTTTCTTATGGGTTTGCATAATTCATGTCATGTTGAATTTATTTCCTTTGTGGTATCTGATTGTGAACTGAAGGAGGAGTTCTGACTCTATCCATGGTTGGCCACAATAGATTTAATGACTAAATCCAGGGCTGTGATTAGCTAGATTGGCAATGTTGTTACCAGGTTGGCTTATTTGAGTCATCATGTACTCCACAGTGATGAGGCAAACTGTATGGTAAAATCATAATTGGAAGAGTACAAAAAATCACAAATGGCAAGGTTAGTGAGGAGCAAGGCAGATTTAGAACTGGGAAAGGTTGTGTAGATCAGATCTTAGATATGCGAATGATAATTAAGACAATGTTAGCAAAAGACAAGATGTATGCTGCATTCATGGATTTAGAGAAAGCATATGACAGAGTAGACTGGGAGGGAATGTGGGATGTATTGAAGGGTTAAAGTGTGTATGGAGTGGAGTATGTATGTATAACTAATAAGCTTTTACCTGTGATTATGTATACCTAACCTAGTTTTCCCTTCGTAGGTCCACTCGCGGCGACCCCGACTTATCCCCACAATGCACCGCGGTGGCGGCGGTAAACAAACCGTGACGTAGTTATGGGTTGGGTCCATTGAACACTTTCTGCTGCAGTGTCCGCGCTTCCACCATGTAGTGCTACGCTCTCAACTCCTCACCCTGAACGTCGCCACCTTTGACCTGCCCACCCTGCTGGCGGCGGTTGGCCTCCCGCCAGGTGGCAAACATGCTCAGCGGTCGTATTGTTTACATTTGGGCACACGACACTCACGGTTCACCTGCACCGCCTCCGACAGTCCCTTGACCCCTACTGCCCCTGGTGCAGGAAAGTCTCTGAGACTATTGAACACTTTCTGCTGCAGTGTCCGCGCTACCACTCCCACCGTGTAGTGCTACACTCGCACCTCCTCACCCTGAACGTCGCCACCTTTGACCTGCCCACCCTGCTGGCGGCGGCAGGCGTCCCCCCTCCCGGCAACACGCTGTCATCCGCCTCACCTGTGCCTTCCTGAGGAAGACAGGTCAACTACAGCGCCTGTGATAGCATCATAGGACATCACCAGGGCTCATAGTGTTCCAAAAGGGATCCTCGCAGGCCTAAAAACATCAACAAAGTGACATAAAAGTCCGCGGCGGGGTAGTTGATATTGGCAGTTGCCGGACAGTAAATACTAGATTAGGATAAACATCCGGAAGTGGGTAATGACCTCGGACTGTTGCGATTCCTGGACGTTTGCGGTTCCCAGACCAGTGCTCCCCCCTATTAGTCCGGGAGAACGAGGGTTGTGTGTATTACAATTTATTGACTTCTTATTCTTATTCTTGTGACCTCTTTCGCTTAGTATCGCTTCATAGGTCCTCTCCTCTACTCTTCTTCCTCTCCTCTCCTCTAGTTTTGGCCGAAGCCACCACCCCGGGAGACTGCAAACCGTCACACACACACACAGCTGTTCGCCTGCACTGTTTTCGTCGATTGTAAGCAAACATCGCTACGACACCCAGGCAGGCTATCGCTGCTATACACTTACTTATGTATATTGTCAATCGTAGACAAGCATAACTAGCTAAAAACATGCATGGATGCATTCATGGTTGGCTTGTCGGAACTCGTCTGACATAAGACGGAAAAAGTGCTGGTGACAGCGCCTTTTAAGCCCCGTACACACTACCACTCACCATCGCCGGCGCTTCCCGTCGATCGAGTGTTCGTTACTCAAAAGTGGCAGTGTGGACAGGATGTCGATGAGCAAAATGTAACCGAATGGACACAACTCTGGCAACGGCATTGCTCGTCGGCAAGCACCGACGGTGGTGAGTGGTTGTGTACGACGGGGCTTAAGTATTTACTTAATGTGAATTAAGAGAGGCAAGGGAGCTCACCACCCGCTTGGCGTGCGAGCAGTCAGACGATACAGATCTCCCCTTCACTCAGGGAGAACTCGAAACGGCCTTGAATAAGAAAACTGACACGGCACCGGGAGCTGATAGCATCACCTATTCCATGCTGGCGCATCTGGGCTGTAGGGGGCGAGCCCAGCTCCTTCAGCTATACAACCAGTCCCTGGCTGAGGGTAGGTTCCCGCTGGTGTGGAAGGCTGCCGTCATCCAGCCAATCCCCAAGCCCAAGGAGCCTGGCGCTATGCGACCCATCTCGCTGCTAAGTTGTCTTGGAAAGACAATGGAGAGGATGATTCTTGCAAGGCTGAAGTGGAAAGTGGGACCACTTCACTCCAACTTATTCGCCTACCTCTCTAACGCCAGCGCGACCGACTGTCTAATGACGCTCCTTGGTACACTAAGGAGGAGACGAGGTATGGCCATCTTCTTAGACCTGGAGAAGGCCTTCGAGTTGGCTAACCCCACTACTATCCTAGCCCTTCTAGCTCGAAAGGGAATCCGAGGCCGCTTGCTGACTTGGCTACGGAGCTTTTTCACTGACCGTGGAGCATTAGTAAAATTTCAAGGAAAGTTGTCTTCCCATCACCCACACATCAATGGCACGCCTCAAGGCAGCATCCTTAGCCCATTCTTGTTTAACATTATTGTTGAAGACCTTCTTAATGCTCAGTATGGTTCTGGAGTGAGGCTTCTGTGTTATGCAGATGACCTCGCCTTGGTGCTCCCGCATAGGGATGCCTTTCGCCTGGTTCCTAATACTCTCACATGACTGCAGAACAAATGTGCTGAATGGGGGCTAAAAATCAACCCTACAAAATCTCGGTTTATGTCCTTTGGACTTCCGCCTCCTGAACATCCACTCCATTTTGGCGGGACCGAGCTCCTCCGTACAAGGACTCACCAATACCTCGGCGTGTAACTGGACGATGGATTCACTTTCAAAAGGCATGTTCAACATCTTAGAGACCGAGCAGCTGCCCGCACAAAGGTACTTAAGGCCATATCTTGCAAAGGAGCAGGCGCCTCCTTCATGGTCAAACGTACTTTCTATGTCCAAGCCATCCGCTCTGTCATTGACTACAGTGCTCCATGTCTCCCTGGCTTAAAACAGTGCCTTTTGTCATCACTTGAAGTGGTACATAACGAGGGCCTGCGCACGATCTTCAGAGCAGCACGCTGGACGCGCCTACACACTCTGCGTGCCGAGTGTGGTCTCCCTTCACTACAACACCGCAACCTAGAGCGAACGTCAACCTTTGTTGCGAGGTTCGTAAGAAGACGTCCAACTGAGCAGGTAACCACCAAAATCCTGCGCACCTACCAACAACCTGCCAACCAAGATCGTGACCGCAACTAGCTCCATTCTGCAGCGGATGCCACACGTGCAGGTGGCATCAGCGCTGCTGTACAGGCCGGCCCCGATCTGCCTCACCCTGATTTTGCTTCACCCCCTCCTTGGCAGCCCAAACCAGTTTCCATCGTCCACCCCGGTGCTGCAAAACCCAAGGCTACCCTCCCTACCATACTTAGACAAGAAAGCCTTGCGGCCATACATGCCATTTCCACTCCTGGCACAACCACCTATTTTACTGACGGGTCTGTCAGTGAATATGGTGCGGCTGGGGCCGCCTTTGTGTGTGAAGGACACATCCACTCCTGTCGCATCACCGATGGTGTTTCGGCCTTCCAAGCTGACCTCACTGCCATGCAATGCGCCCTCGAACATGCAAGGAATCTATGTGACGGTGCCATCAATATCTTCACCGACTCGCTCTCATCATTGGAGGCACTCGATCACCTCTCCTTAACCCGGGAGCTGCGGGGAGACTCTTAAGAGTTCCCCCGGCGGACTGCGGGAAGACTCTTAGGAGCAGAGCTTTTGAACGCGTACCAAAACCGCGCGTTTATAGGCAGGCGGCTAAAAATTGGTGTGGGTATAGAACTACATGTCAACTCTCGACACCACACCGCCAGACGCCACACAAATAAATAAATATAAGTTTTCTGGTGGCATTCTACCATTTCGCAAGTGTAAGGCGACACCAGTCTATATTTAGCTCTCTATCAAAAAAGGTTAAGCCGATGTTTACTGACCACCCTCGTTCCTGGTCTATAATATAGTACTTTATTTACAGTCAATGGCCTACATGTTTCTGTGGTACTTCACATGTGTCTAAAATGCAATGTCTGCTTGCATAAAAATGCAATTCTGAAGTCCATTTATACGTACGACATACGCATGTCTCACTTTCTCTCTCTCTCCATTCCTGAGTCATGTTATTGTAGACCTCTTGGTGGCAATGAACACCAGACACCTCCTAGACATAAGGTTAAAAATCCCCAGACATCCATACGCCTGGGGCGCCTCCACAATTATCACACAGCTGCATATGTTTACTGCCTTCACTCTCTCCACGACTCACTCCTAGCCTCCCTCTAACGCGGTAGCCCACCCCCTTCTCCCTCTCGTTCTATCCCCTGGGCGCGTGAAAATTCGGCAGGGAAATCTCGCCTTTCGATGACAATCTAGCCGCGCGGTGCCATTCGCTCGACATTTTTAAACTACGGACCGTTCCCCCACCCTCCCCCCAGACATTTTTTGAGGGGTCAAATATATATGGGCCGACGCACGCAAACATTCCCTACACGCTGATGTACTTTTTATCGAAATTGGCAATGGGTCCCAAATCATCATACATGCGCACAGTATGACCCTGTAGAAAACACCCTGTGCGCACGTCTTAGGTTAAAGGATAACGTATTACTCCTGTCATCAATCTACCATCTTTTTCAACGCCTTGCAGCTCACAATAACACCATAACCCTTCACTGGGTCCCAGGGCATGTAGGGATCGCGGGCAATGAGCGCGCGGACCAAGCTGCTCGACATGCCGCCACCAACAAGCCTGTCTCTGTCCGGCTCTCCCCCAGCCTCTCACTCATCAAGTCTCGTGTGTCTGCTGCAGTAAAGAGACTTGACAAGGCGGCCTTTGAAGACCTTCTCGCAGAGGGTTCAGTCTCCGCTGTGGTATGCAACAGTCACTCGATTTGAACCATTCTTCCCGCCTTCTACGATGGATCCACGCACCGTCACCAGCCTGCATCGCCTTCGCCTGGGCTACCTCGGAACAACCCAAATGACAAATGAAGCGGCCAACCCATGCGAACACTGCCTAGAGGTGGAGGAATCACAACTACTACACTATGTCCTGCATTGCCGTTCCACCGCCCGGCTGCGCCTCTACCGTCACAAGACGGCGTACAAGTCGACCTCAAGACTATTAGCTCAAGATTATGGGTTAGGCCATAGACCACTGTATACCTGGACTGCACACGGAATATCGGCCTGCCGCGCAAGGGCCTGAATTCGGAGGGCCGCTCGGATTCATATACATATATACGGATCATATAGACTGGTTTATCAGTATATATGATATACTGTAATCTTCGTAAATGTTTGTTCTATAATATTATAAAATAAAGAACAGTAAAACACGGTAAAGAAATGGCATTACGAGACATTGAAGAAATATGCATAAACTTAATATTCACTTAAACTCTTCGCCATTTAAGACTTTGCGAGTCAACTTTTATCATGAAGGGTATCAATAGAAGCGCAATCTTATTAGCTTTCCATTGCTATATTTTGTTATCTGATAAATGAATTAGAACCATGCATAAATTAGCGTTAAATAAATAAATAAAATCATCAATCGGGTAATTTTCCCTATTGATGATGTTATTTATTTACTTATATATTTCGTTTTCTAATAAATGAATTAGTACCATGTATAAATTAGCGTTGACTAAATAAATATCCCCATCAATCGGGAAAACTACCCGATTGATGATTTTATTTATTTATTTAACGCTAATTTATGCATGGTTCTAATTAATTTATCAGATAACGAAATACATCAATGGAAAGCTAATAAAATTGCGCTTCTAATGACACCCTTCATGATAAAAGTTGACTTGCAAAGTTTTAAATGGCGAGGAGTTAAGTGAATATTAAGTTCATGCATATTTCTTCAAAGTCTCGTAATGGCATTTCTTTAGCGTGTTTTACTGTTTTTTATTTGATAATACACACAAACCTCGTTTTTCCGGACTAATAGGAGGGAGCACTGGTCCGGGAACCGCAAAAGTCCGGGAATTGCAAAAGTCCAGGAATTACCCTCTAAAAAAAAAAAAAAAAAAAAAGGCTGATGCCATTACCCACCCCCGGGCGTTTATCCTATTCTAGTATTTAATGTCCGACAACCGCCAATATCAACTACCCCGCCTCGGACTTTTACGTTCGCTGAGCATGCTGCCACCTGGCGGGAGGCAGCAGAAAGTGTTCAATAGTCTCAAGAGACGTTCCTGCACCAGGAGCAGTGGGGGTCAGGGGACTAACGGAGGCGGGTGCAGGTGAACCGTGAGTGTCGTGTGCCCAAATGTAAACAATACGACCGCTGAGCATGCTGCCACCTGGCGGGAGGCAGCAGAAAGGGTTCAATAGTCTCAAGAGACATTCCTGCACCAGGGCCAGTGGGGGTCAGGGGACTAACGGAGGCCATGCAGGTGAACCGTGAGTGTCGTGTGTCCAAATGTAAACAATACGACCGCTGAGGATGCTGCCACCTGGCGGGAGGCAGCAGAGAGTGCTCAATAGTCTCAGAGATGTTTCTGCACCAGGGGCAGTGGGAGTCAGGGGACTGACGGAGGCCGTGCAGGTGAACCGTGAGTGTCGTGTGCCCAAATGTAAACAATACGACCGCTGAGCATGCTGTCACCTGGCGGGAGGCTGGGACACTGACAGGAGACACTCGGACGGCCGGACAACTTTGTCAATTTACGAACAGGACCAGGCATTTCAACGTAAAAAAAAAAAAAAAAAAAAAAAAACTATTTAAAAAAAATTGTTCGGGACTGACATATCCCCAGACCTCGGATTTTGTCCGGCAAATCAGATATACGGGAAATGGAAGTCCGGGAAATCGAGGTTTGTGTGTACTGTTGAGTAATATTGGGCTATAAGCTGTCTTGTACTTTTTTCTTTTAAAAGTGCTGTGTGTACAGTGTTCAGTATTGACAAGAGTAATGCTGGACTAACTTTTGTACATTTCAAGTTCCGTACAAACCCCACGAACGTACGTAAGTATGGGAGCTCCTGTATTTGCCTCAATTATTACTTTTGTTCAGGTGTACTCCAACTGTTGTTAATTCTACTCATGGTGGTTTATCTATAACTATTTCCATCATGTTTGAGTTCCTTTTGACCCATTTCCAGAATGACACTAGCTACCCCCTTTTTATTCAATTTTCTGCCTTATTGTATTAATTCCTTCATATTTAGGGGATATTTCACACCATTATACCATTTTCATCTTTCCAGGATACTTTGATATTACTATGGAAAAACCTGCATGAAATAGACACAGGTGTAAATATTTATAGCCTCGGTTTTTCTAACTTCGTCGCATCGTCTTGTCTATTTGTAGACAATTTGGACTTGTCTTTTAATGCAGCTGTGATCACTTTTCCTGCTGCTGTCCAATGATGAAGAGACAAGGTAAGGTTTGTGCGATATACATAGATGTGACCTGCAGAAAATAGGAGTGTATCTTATGGGTCAAAAGAATAATTTTCAAGGCAGCCAGCAGAGAAACCTTTAAAACCCTGGATATATTTATTGAAAGTCACACCTGGGGCTGGATGTTCGAACGTTCGTAACTTTCCGCCTCTAAGATCATCTTAGAGCGTTCTTAGCGGCCATCTTAGATCTTGGGCTACGAACACCACAAAAATGTATTTTCAAAGCATCGTCTGAATGTTCTTAGCTCACGATGATGCGATCTTCAAGCTCGTTCCGTTCCGTTCCGACCATGAGGAATGGAACTCGGCTGACTGTCTCTTGGCCAATCAGAAGAAAGATTTCATCAACCTTTGAGATTGTTAGCCAATCATGATGCACAATCAGAATGTAAACAATTATCATGCCTCCCCAAGGGAAATATCTGAAGACTGAAGACGTATGCTCACTAATAACCTCCTGGCGAGTCCTCACCCAAAAAATTACAAACTTGTAACCTCAATATATCCTAGCCTGGTAAAATTTTAGTTCTTTCCTGCCCTTAGGTCTCACTAGGAGGTTATTGGTAGGGTTAGATAAGGTTATAATGAGGTTAGGTTAGTATTATTTTGGGGAGTCATTTAGGACTTTAGGTGGGGTGAAAGGAGGTTAAAGGGGGCAACTCCCCCACTTTATAATTACGTTTTAGAGGTATCTGAAGGGATTTGTGAAGGTCTGGAGAAAAAAAAAACACTAATAAGGGCGGGAAAGGATTATAATTTTACCGTTTTAGCCAGCGCGAATAATTATACACTGGTACCTTGACTTACGAGTGCCCCAACTTACGAGTTTTCCGAGTTACGAGTATTCGCTCGGTCGATTTTTTGCTTTGGAGTGCGAGCCAAAATCCGAGTTTTAAGCGATTGTTTTTTTCTTTTTTCGAGCGAGCTTCAGATACGCCGCCGTTGGCGCAGCGAGCGCCACAACATCCACCCAGCATCCCACGTCTCACTCGTTCACTGCATGTGGTTACCTCGCCGTGGAAGCATCTCTGTTGTGTTGTGCTCACACAGGCGAATGCAAATGGCGGAGGGTGAGTGCAGTACGTTTAGCGACAGTTCCACCCACAGCTGTTTCCAACAGCTGATACACAGAGTGTAAACACTGGCGAATGCAAATGGCGGAGGGTGAGTACAGTCCAGTCATATAGGTACAGTAAAAAAAATAGGTTTTTTGGGTGGGGGCTGGAACGGATTAATGGTATTTCAATTAATTTCAATTGGGAAAACTGATTTGATATACGAGCAAATTGAGTTACGAGCTCGACCAATGAACGAATTAAACTCATAAGCCATGGTACCACTGTATATCAATTGAATTATTAATAATCAATCAATCATTGGGGGCATACGCCGGGGGGCGCGTCGCCTCGCCCTACCTACGACGCCACTCCCGGGGATCACCACGCGCGAGTTCCCATGCAGGCTCCTTTCCCATACCAAGCAGCTCTCGACAAGAAACATCAACTTGCCCCAGCCACGAGCCTTGTGGGCGTCCCCTTGGCCTCCTCCACGCCGGATTGTCTCCTACAGATACAACCCGATGGGAAGGATCGGTTTCAGGGTAGCGTGCCACATGCCCATGTAGCCGCAGTTGGCGCTGACGGACTATGCAGGTAATAGGTCTCGATTCAGTCTCACGGTGCAATCGCTGATTTGACACTTAATCATCCCAGCGATACCCCATGATTCTGCGAAGACACTTATTACCATAGGCATTGATTCGTCTCTTCAAGTCACTATTTAGTGTCCATATCTCACAACCATAGAGTAAGACAGGGATCACAAGCGACTTGAAAATCCGGATCTTTGTCCTCCTGCACAGGTACCGACAACGCCAAATACTCCCGCTGAGCGAGTCCAAAACACCGTGGGCTATGCCAATCCGCCGTAAGGCTTCTTGACGTGACCCGCCGTCATTATGAACTGCGCTACCAAGGTATGTAAAACTTTCCAAGATCTCAATGTCCTCCCCACACGCATGAACAGACTGTACTGCTTCATCTAGTAGGTCTCCAAACACCTGGACCTTGGTCTTGAGCCAGGAGACCTCAAGTCCCAGAGGCTTTGCCTCCTCGTGCAGCGCCTCGAGAGCCATCACCAGGACCTCCAGCGACTCAGCAAAGATTACTACATCATCGGCAAAAACAAGATCAGTGATCTTGGTGTTGCCGACGGATGCTCCACAATCACTTTGATCTACAACCTTGTCCAATACCCAGTCCATACAAGCGTTGAAAAGTGATGGGGCAAGGACGCACCCTTGCCTCACTCCTGTATTCACAGGAAAGAAGCTAGATACACCTGCCCCACACTTCACAGCACTCTCAGTCCCAGAATACAGACCAGTTATCAAACCAATAGTCCTTGCAGGAATCCCTCGAGGTCACAGAAGATCCCAGAGTGACTCACGATGCACTGAGTCAAACGCCTTCTTGAGATCAACATAGGCTGCAAGCATCCCCTGTCGAAACTCACGTCGGCGATCCACCAGGACACGAAGCGTTAGGTTACGGTCCGTTGTTGACTTACCAGGCGAGAACCCAGAATTTTGAGGTCTCTGATGCTTCCCTAGATGACTGCAAATTCGTGTCAGCAATAGATGGGCAAGCACCTTGCCTGGTACGCTGAGCAGTGTAATACCGCGGTAATTGTTGCAGTCCTGACGGTCCCCTTTCCCTTTCCAGATAAGGACGACCAGCCCCCTTTTCCAGTCAGGAGGAATGGTACCTGATTGCCACACGGCAGTCAGGACAGCAAGCAACCCGCGGATCAAGGCCTCACCCCCAGCTTTGAGGAGCTCCGCACTGATATTACAAACACCAGCTGCCTTTCCACCCTTCAACTTTGCTACAGCCTCTCTGACTTCGTCAAGAGAGGGTGCGCTTTCGTCAATGGGAGGATCGGCATCCACTGCCTGTAACCCAGTGGTGTGAAGCTGCTCAGTTGGAGGGTCCACCGTGAACAACTGCCCAAAGTACTCAGGCCCAACGAGCCATCTGCCCATCCATGTCCGACACGAGGCGCCCATCTGCTGTTCGAATAGCACTCGCCCGAGAAGGAGACTTGGAACGGAGCTTCTTCAGGGCTCGGTAGGCGCGTCGGAGGTCATTAGCGTTCAAATGACCCTCGACATCCTCAGCGAGACTCCTGACATACCTCTCCTTGTCTCTCCTCAGGAGGGTTCTAGTCCGGCGTGACAGAGCCCTGTGCTGGTCCCGGTTCCCAGCCAGCCTGGCAGCGCGACTCTCCTCGATTTTCTCTAGCGTCTCCGTCGTGACAAAACCATGCCTTGACCTCGGGCGTTCCCCAATACAATCCTTGGCAGCCTGTAGAGTTTCACGTTTGAAGGTATTCCACAGTTCTACAGGATCCCCGAGAGCACCGAGCACATCAAACCGATTTGAGACTGCCACCGCATACTCATGAGCACATGTCAAGTCCTTCAGTTTCTCAAGATGAAACACAGTATGGTTACCTCTTGAGATTCTTCTGGACTTGACATGAAGCTTAAATGTAGCAACAACAAGTCTGTGATCTGTTCTAAAGAACTCAGCACTCCGGTAAACCCTGCAGTTCTGGAGGATCCTCCAACGAGTACTAACGAGGATGTGGTCGATCTCCGTAGCTACCACTCCGGCATTACTATACCATGTCCAGCGGTGTAGCTCTGGTCTCTGATACCAAGAACCTGCAATTATCAACCTTCTGGACCTTGCAAAGTTCAGAAGCAGAGAACTGTTGGTGTTTCTGGTACCGGAGCCATGGGGACCAACACATAACTCGTAGTCATCTCTCAATGTGCCAGTAGTAGCATTGAAGTCGCCCAAGACAATGAGTGTGTCCCGAGGAGGACACTGGTTTAATACAGAGTCGAGTTTGGCGTAGAACATCTCCTTCTCTTCAGTTTTAAGCATCTCGTTAGGAGCGTACACTGCAACAAGAGACATGAAACCTAGAGTGTGTTTCATCCTCACCCGCATTATACGCTCATCAACCGGAGTAACCTCAACAACTGACGGCTGCAGTTTGCTGGAGATGCCTATAGCTACTCCCCGTACACGGTGACCATTGCTCATGCCGGACCAGTTGCAGGTGTAACCCCCACTGCTAGTCTCGCCACTGCCAGGCCTCCTCGTCTCAGAGAGTCGAATTATTAATAGCTGCCACTTATACCCCCTTTGTAAAATTTTGGTAGTGGGCTTTCAACGATTTCGAGGCCGAAACTTAGTTTTCCTGAATCGTTTTGATGTGTATTGAATGAATATGGCACTCGTTTTTCGTTTACATGTATGGGATGCTCGCCCCGCAAACCTTGCACTGCTTCGCACTGCCATATTATTGATAATTTAATTTTTTTCTTGATATCATCTGTTACTAAACCAAACCCCACCTCTAACCTAACCTAATCTAATTAAACCTAACTTAGACAACTAAACCAAATCCCACCACTAACCTATCTTAACCTAATCTGATTTAACCTAACTTAACCGTTTATGGCTGAAATAATGGTAGATTTTCGGTAGTACGTACATGTAACTTCATTATTATCCAATTGTACCATGGGAAATGGGGTTCAAAATACTCAGAATGAAGAAATCTACACGATGATGTAGGTAAGAATCCTAGGACTTTTGAAAGCCCACTACCAAACTAATACCCACCCATTTTAGGGTGGGTATTATTAATGGGATACATTATCCAAGTAGCGAGACAATACCTGGAGCTGTCGCCGATAGGAATTCTCGCCGACGTCGACGGGTGTTCCAAGTTTTTTCGTCGGCGAGTGTTCCTATTTTACCCTTGTTTTTGTATTCAGGGATTAAATACCAGCAATAGCCTGAACAGTTAGGTTAGGTTATGTTGGCCAGTTGACTATATGTCTAGGTTAGGTTAGTGAATGAGCGGGGATGAGTCCCCCCCAGCTCAGCACCGAAATAATACCGACTTGACATATTACAGTAGATGAGTTAGGTTGAAATGAAAACCTGCATTCTAGTGATTTTTAGGTGCTTTAACCCCACAACTTCCCTTTCATAGCCCTGCCGGTTAATATTGTGCAGGAGTTGGTGGGCTCCACAAGCCTTACAGCTAATTTTTCCGCTATTATTTTTGTCTCACTATATTGTGCAGTAGTTCGTTTCCGTTATAAATTATATTTACATGTATAAATTATGAACCCTGTTAGTACCTTAATTACAACAGTAGCATTTCATTTCACTTGGCCATTCCTCCCTCATTCATAACCACATATACATATAACAGCTCTTCTCTCCCCATCATATCTCCTGCAGTACAGTACCAAGTCTCATCCACCCCTCATCCCTCATCTTACACAACTTGCTCCCTACATTTATCCATCTATAGACCCTACCATACACCAGTGGTCTTGAACTTGCCTAGAATAACATCTCACTACCCCAGCTTCCATCATTGAAGCATTCATTCATAACTTTCGCTTTACTCATATACCATTCAAGTGTACCTACTCTTCTCAGACATCCCTGCCCACCAATCACACATTCCTTTATCCTCCACATACTCTTTTAGGTAAATATGCAGTTTCAACCAATACTCCCTTTTGACCAATACTCTTCTGACATAACTGGGAGGGGCTACGCCCCCAAGACCCCCTGCTAGTTAACTAACCTAACCCGGGAATTGATTAGGTAACCTAACCTCACTGGGGGGGGGGTTTCGCCCCTCCCGACCCCCATGTGTTATTTTTCATTTCTGACAGCTGTTGTGTGGGTTAGAAATACTCCTTATAATAACAACGAAACGTTCAGGATACTTAAAACCACAGATTGGTTGTGTTGTATTGTATTGGTCTAAACTACACTTATACCCTTAGGTATTTCACTTTTCCACCTATAGTACATGCATTCCGCGCACTAGTCCTTTCCTCCCCTAAGCATACACATCAAAGTTACCTAGTTTATCTGCCGTTCCAGCCCCCATTTTACATAATCTGCTTCTCTATCCATTCCATTCATACACTTTGCGTACCCACCCACTAACCTTCATTGGTTCCAATCTCACTTTATGCCACCGCCATCCGTATCCTTCACTTGACTCATTCTCTCCATCTCATCCTTGTCTCCTATTCTCCTCTCCACTTCCCTTATCTTCATTTCCCTTCCTTTGATTTTCTTGTCTATACACTTCTAGCACAAGAAATGTCTTTTTTATTTGCACTTCACTCATTCCAGTCACCTATAGGCATTCGGCAGCATACCATTCATTGCACCCTTCACATTCCCACTACAACGTCCTGACCAACAATAAACAACTCAACATGAAATAAACAACTTATAACATAACTTTATATGGCTTGTATATTAGAAAAACCTTCATCATGCGCAGAGCTGGGCAGTATTTAAATACAATTGTATTAAAATACGTATTTAAATACATTTCTGTATTTATAAATGTATCTATAAATACCTAGGTTGTCATGTATTTAAATACAGTATTTAAATAATTTTATGAATATTTAAATACATTGTATTTAAATACATTTAACCCTTTCACGCACGGTGACGCGATCGCGTCAAAACGGGCCCGTCTGCAATCTGAGCTTTTTGACGCGAATTGCGTCAAAAAACTGATAAAAATTCGCCAAAAATAAAGTATTTATCAGAATTGCGTCAACATTTTCTGCGTTAAAGATCCAACGTATACCTATAAAATAAACTAATTGTCAACTCTCTCGTGTGAGTGGATGTGAAATGATAAGGGTTTGTGTGTCAGTTTCCACTCAGCAGGCAGCCTGTGCGCGCGGATTATCGTTCCTTTAAAACGTGTCCCGAGCTGGCCATAGGGGGCATTCCAGGACAAGTGGTCCAAGAAAAATGAGATTTAACACCACACCGTCTCGGATTTGCATGAAAATTGGCTCCCAGGGTGCTTTTGGCCAAACAAACCGATTCTGCAAATTTCAGCTCTCTATCTCTTATTGTTCAAAAGTTATGGCCTCGTGAAATTTCGAAAAAAGGTCAAAATGTCCTTGACCTTAACATTTTTGAAAGGTCATAGCTTCCTTATTATAAGACCTAGAACAAAATGTTTTACATGTGTTTTGCTCAGAATAAGCCAGGGAATCTTCCTAGACTTACATAATTTTAGTAATTCAATTTGGGAAGGAAATATATGAGTTGACCTCCTTGACCTTGACCTTTGACCTTTGAGCCCCCACTGGACAAAAAAACTTATTCACGCAAAAAATGAAGATTGACCACTTGACTAGGGGTTGCAACACTAAAATTTAATAACATTAAGGGCTTAAACTCGTGGTAGCACTGCGAAGATGGCTGCACCACCAAAAATGACATAAAAAAAAATCTGATTCCAGGCTGATGAAAGTTGACATTATGGCAACTAATAAATATTAGTGAAGTATAACTATACTTCACTAATATTTATTAGTTGCAGGTATTTACTATACAAACACTTTTTTTTGCTATAATGTCAATTTTCATCAGCCTGGAATCAGAAATGCCATTGTTTGGTGGTGCAGCCATCTTCGCAGTGCTACCACGAGTTTAAACACTTTCATAATCGCTAATTCTCATCTTTTTCAAAACAATGGGTAGAAAAGGGTACTGTGTTGATCCATTCAAGTTACACAAAAAAAGAGTATTTAATTTTATTGGCTCAGTGTCGAGTGATTTGGCAGGTACATATGCCCTGAAAAAAGGGGTAAAGATATGCAATAACTGCAGAAGCCGTTTGGCTCAAGTCAAGGGTCAGCCTGAACAAAGACAGGCCTTAGCAGCACAAGCACAAGCTCGGAAGATGAAATAAGCTGCCCTCTCTCCACTTCTGGAGCACCGATACCAGAAACCAGAAATGGAATGTCCACAGACGATGAAGAATCAGAGGTCACACTGGAGCAGGTTCTGCCAGCACTACATGAAACACCAGTCAAAATGCGTGAGTTTATTCAACGTGCCTAACAATTTCTTCTCGAAAAAGAGTACAAGTTCTAAGTGCATGTCAGACACCCTTGTTATTGCTGTCTTGTTTTATATATGACTATGAGCACAGGAACAAAATTGTCCTTCGTGATTTTTCTTGAGCATTTATTTCAAATTTCTTTGTTTCAGATGGCTTGACTGATTCTCAAAAATGTGCCAAAGGGAGCTCTAAGCTGGTCAATGTTACCAAAACAGTCAACAGAAAATTGTCCAGATCATATGGCACACTGATTGAAGAACCACAAGAGAAGCGACTGAAAGAAAATGTGAAAGATCTGTAAGTAAATGCCCTAGTGAATGATTTCTCAAAAGAGCCTTTGACAGCTATCTAACAAGTAGTAGCCTGGCTGCTTTTCCTCTTGTCCTTCCGTTCGGCCTTGGCTGGAGTATTGCTCAAGGTATTTCTTCAAGTGCTGTATATATGGGCATCATGGCCCACACTAGCAGCTATATACCCCATACAGTCACCCAGGGCATAATTTTAGATGACTTTATATTTTTCATGATAAAATTACTTAGTGACTTCTACTTATAAATAAGGACTCATTTGACTTAAATTGTTATTTAAAATCCATGGGATAATTGACTTTTAAAAATGACTTTTAAAACTAAATTAAGACTTAGAATGTGACTTGGAACCATGACTTTAATTTCAGCACTCATTTCTAAAATTACATCCTGCCTGTTGCCAACATTTCTATAATAATATTTTATTAAACAAAAGTGAATACGTACGTGAATTTTTAGATAAAAAATAACTCCTACACAAAAGTGTGGTATAGAGTATATACAGCTATAAATAAATATATAATTATCATATTCAGTTTATGACTGTTTATCATTCTATAATTTACTTCTCTTCTTCACATTATTTTTACATTGCTTCCACACAGGAGATGGATCTATAATTTACACCCTTAATATTTAACGTCTTTTTTATTTACAGGGAACACAAGCTGCGATGTTATGAAAAAATTATGCAAGAATTGAAGGAAGACTTCAACTCAACAAACAACCACACAAAAAAACTGCACATCCTTACCCTATCTCCATACTCCCAAGAACAAACAAAATAATTTTTTGGAGCAAGTCTTCGAATGGTAAAACGGAGCAGGGAATTGAAGAAGCTGCATGGAATTCTCCCACAAGTACCTTCTATGTCCAAAGGAAGAGCTCTCTCCAAGGAACAGAAGAAACAAGTGGTTTCCTTCTACAAGCAAGATGAAATTAGTCGTTTATGCCCAGGCAGAAAAGATTGTTTGAGTGTTAGAATTGATGAGGAGAAAGTAAAAATGCAGAAGAGATTAATCTTAGGAAACCTGCGTGAAATATACGAGATTTATAAAAGGGATCAAACCATGCCTAACATTGGGTTTTCAACGTTTGCAAGCTTGAGGCCAAAGTGGTGTGTTTTATCCGGCAGCTCAGGCACTCATTTTGTTTGTGTTTGCCAGCACCATCAGAACCCCAAATTGCAAATTGCTGCCATGGGCATAAAAGATTTGACCTACAAGGTTCTGATGGGGCATGCAGTGTGTGATGTTGTGAAGAAGGAATGCATGATGCACGAATGTAATGACTGCCCGGGTGTGAATGGAGTGAAAGAATTTCTTGAGACATTAGACATATTTGATGACTTGGACAGCATTACCTACCAGAAGTGGGTTTCAACAGACCGAACAAAAATGGAGACAATTACAACAAGCACTGACGACTACATTGACTCACCTGCTGACAGCATTTACAAACTGACAAGACACAGCTACATCTCGAGGACTCGGGGGCAACACTTCAAGGACTTGAAGCACAACCTTTCTGAGACTGACTGTATTGTTGTGGGAGACTTTTCTGAGAATTATTCGTTTGTAGTACAAGACGAAGTACTGGGATTTCATTGGGAAAATTCTCAAGCGACAGTCCATCCCTTCGTCTTGTACTACAAGCAGAATGATGTCACAGAGCACAGGAGTTTTTGCTTCATATCTGACGAACTTCACCACAAAACAGAGATTGTACAACCGTGTACATGCTTTTCTGGAAGTACTTCTTGGACATCTGAAGGACAACTATCCTGCTCTAAGGAAAATCCACTACTTTTCTGATGGATGCGCTGGACAATATAAAAACAAATACAACTTCTTGAACTTGTGCTATCACAAAACTGACTACTCTTTTGACTGTGAATGGAATTTCTTCGCTACATCACATGGCAAAAGTGCCTGTGACGGAATTGGTGGGACGGTCAAGAGAGCAGTGGCCCAGGCAAGCATGCAACGACTACATGCAAATCAAATCCTAACTCCCTTGGCTATGTTTGATTTCGTAACAAAATCTTTTGAATAAAAAATTTAATTCTTTTTTGTTTCTTCAAAAATGGTTGCACTGAAAAAAGAATCCCTTGCGGAGCATTTCATGAAAGCTGTGCCTGTCAAAGGTACTCAGCAGTACCACACGCCTGTAGACCCATTTGGGACACTCCAGGTGTTCAAGGTGTCAACTGAGCAAATGGGACGTTCGGTATCATGTCTGAAATCTAAGGACAAGTTGGTAGATGACTTTGTGGTGGAGGAGGGAGAACTTGTTGTGGGTGCATATGTGGGATTTGTTTATGAGAAACAGCTTTGGTTTGCAATGATAGAGGAGTTGTCTGATGAATTTGGAGATTTGCTTGTCTCATTTCTCGGGCCCCAAGGAAAGTCTGGATCCCATGCTTTTCCATCAAAAGTGGACAGATTGTGGCTGCCTGGGGGTGACATTCTTCTAGTTATGTCTAATCCAAAGTTGCAAGCGGGGAGGAGAATTAGATATTGTTTCAGAGAAGACGAAATGACTACTGTTGAGCATCGCTGCCTGTCAGCGTGCTAACAACACAATTGAACTTGTGAAAATCTTTCAAACTGTTGACATTTTATACATTTATTTGTTGAATACACCTGTTTGACTTCAAATATACCCCTTATCCAAATTAATATTAGTAAACTTTATTGTTGCAACCCATAATCAAGTGGTCAATCCTCATTTTTTGCGGGAATAAATTTTTTTGTCAGGTGGGGGCTTAAAGGTCAAGTTCAAGGAGGGCAACTCTTATTTTTCCTTTCCAAATTGAATTACTAAAATTCTGTACATCTAGGAAGATTCCCTGGCTTATTCTGAGCAAAAAACTTGTGCAACATTTTGTTCTAGGTCTTATAATAAGGAAGCTATGACCTTTCAAAAATGTTAAGGTCAAGGACATTTTGACCCTTTTTCGAAATTTCACAAGGCCATACCTTTTGAACTATAAGAGATAGAGAGCTGAAATATGCAGAATCGGTTGTTTTGGCCAAAAGAACCCTGGGAGCCAATTTTCATCCAAATCCGAGACGGTGTGGTGTTGACCCCTGGTCCACCTCTCCTGGAATAATGGCCATATGAAAATTATAATAGTAGCGTTGGAATCCTCATAAAAATCCGCTTTTATTGGCATATAAACCATAAAAAGTTGACTCAGGAAGTTTCGAACTACGAAGTGGTGAACGTAAGTATTTCTTATTTCTCTTTACTCAATATTTTTTTCGGAGTCGGTAAATTCCGCAATTTATTTGCATTTCTTGATTATTTTTTTCTTTCATAAGGCAGAAGAATCTCTTGCAAAACCAATGATATATAATAATGCCAGGAAAAAAAAAATACACGTTGGTGAAATTGATAACATAAATAATTCGCCGCACAGTCTGGCCATTTCGCGGAGCCCCTTAGGGAGCATAAGGCGGATGTTGCAGTGGACGGAAAAACTTTTTTAACTTCGTGCGTGAAAGGGTTAATATAAAAATTTTAAGACTTTTTTATCAGATCATTTGGCCATAAACCCGCCCAACTATCTGGCAACCCTGATGTTACAGTGAACCAGTGTTTCCACTGGCAAGGAAATGTCCTGATTTCAAGGAAATTTAGGCCTGAGAAGGAAATTTCTAAGGAATCCCAAAATCTAAGGAAATCCTAAGAAAATTCATTTTTTTCGGTCATGTTAAAATGTGTGTGTATTTAAAATGTATTTACAAATGTATTTAAATACAATTGATGTATTTAGTATTTAGTATTTAAATACATTCGTAAAATGTATTTAGTATTTAGTATTTAAATAAATTTCGCCCATGTATTTAGTATTTAGTATTTAAATACATTCAATGTATTTTGTGCCCAGATCTGTTATTCATGCGACCCTACAAACAGTGTGCGGGTGCTCCTCAGCAACCTTAGCACTATGAACAAATGTGGTGGAAATATGAAAAAATATAGCGGAAGGATGTTCGTAATGATCGTTTGAAAATAGTCAAACCTCGATATAACGGACCTCGATATAACGGACTTCGGATACAACGGACTCCATTTGCGTGACCTTTTTTTTTTGTTTATTTTGTTTTGCATATTAGACCGCTTATCGCCGCTCGAATTGTCAACTCAACATAATTGTATTATTTTCTCATTTTATTTTGGAATGCTTGGGTTTTAAGGAGTTTTGTGTACCCACATTTTAAAGATAAAATATTATAAGGAAAGACCTGTTTTGAGTGTTTAGGGGTAAAGGTATTTTTAAAAATTGTGACTATTGTTTTTGGGGGCTGGCCGCTGCTACGTCTCCCTGTCACCTAAACATCCTAAATCACCCTTATCTAAGGTAACACGCAGTGCTACATGCCCCAAAAATATGACACGGATAAACTGCACTTCACAACCATTAATATATCAAATGATGACATTAGTATGATAATAAGAAATACCTTTGGAAAAAAGCCCGGTGAATCTGGCTTGTAGTAATTTTTTTACCTCTCCTAGAGCTTGACTTGACTAGATACAGGTCAAATTTTGTTTGTGTTATTTCTCATTTTTTCACTTTTTAAGGGCGGAGAAAATTCAGCTGTTTGTCAGTCACTTTTTAACCCCTCCCAACAAGCTACACATTTGGGTTTGTGTTTGTAATTATTTTCTTTTATTTCAAATTTTTTTTCCTTTTTTTCATAATTTTTCCACCCTTGGGATAATAATCTGGCTAAAAAGGGAAAAATGGGCTTTAAAAAAGGGATCACTCCTCCCCCCCTTTAAGTTTATTTTCGGGGGTTTGGACTGTACCCAAAAGCGTTACGAACTTCCAAAGAAAAAATCTAGGGCAAAGAGATTTGAGACCGTTTCGAACGTTCGAAACCCCGGGCCCCTGCACTGCCAACCCAAAACCCAACTGCTTGGGGCCTTACTCCCCACAAAAAAAAAGGGGAACGGCTGCCACCACAATGAAACCACACTCCCCCACCACCACCCCCCCCTTTCCCACAGGACACACTCCCCAGTCACGGGTACAACCACCCTTGCCCAACAACACACAACCCTCAAAAGTAAAATCTTTTACGTGCCCGGCAAATCATCTTTGTCTTGAAACACTTGCTACAAATACCCTTAAAACTCCCTCAAGCCAGTGTGGTTAAAGGTGTGTCGGTCAATTCAGAAATGGATAAAACCTTTTTTCCCCCACTCTAGACATACATGATTCTTAAAACACCATTTGTGTCAGCGTGTGTTTTTGGCGAGTTCACCCTTTTGTAAAAAACCCTTTTTCCCACACTCTAGACATTCAAAAATTTTTAGCACTATTTTTTGTCCAGGGGGGGTCGGGCGAGTTAACCCCCCTTTTGAAATAAACTTTTTCCCCCCTAGAATCAGTTTCTTAACACCATGTGTGTCACGTGTGTCTGGCGAGTTCACCCTTTGTAAAAAAACCTTTTCCCACACTTAAACATTCATATTCTTACACCACTGTGTGTCAGCGGTGTCGGTGAGATGAGACTTATCAGTAAATCTTTTTCCACACTCTAGACTTCATGATTTTAACCCACTGTGGTCAGGTGTTTTTTGGGTGAGGTGACTTTTGTAGTAAAAATTTTTCCACACTCTAAACCGGGGGTTTCCCCAAAAGTGGTCGATATGCCCCCAGGGGCAGGGGACCACCAAGGGGGTCGATGATTTGCCAGGGGTCGAAGTGGTCAAAAAATGGCTAGGGGGTCGATGAATGGCTAGGTGAGGAAAGTTTCAAGCCTGCAACAGCTGCCAACAATGTTATGCGGGGGTACCAAAGCTCCCTCTGTTCACCGACATATGACGGCTTTGCCTTGGTTGGGTAGTTGTGACGTCAGTCGGACTGTACCCCGCCCCACGCACCCTCCACCACACACCCCTCTCCCCCCCCCCTCCCCCCTCTTCTGTCCCAAATCGTACCGTAGTGACATTCCTGTCCGCCCCCCGTACGACGAGCGAGCGTATTCCCCCCTCTCGTTGATGATGGACGGGCCGGTAGTCTAGTACATTCCACACCTAATATTACTATACTACTACTACAAACTATTTTAACTACTACTTACACTACCTATAATACTACTAAAATTCCCCATTTTCATTTAATCAAAAATGTATGTTTTCGGTTTTCTTTTTTCAAACAATCTATTTTTCATTTAAAGTGGGGGGTCGAAAAAAAATTTGAAACTTTATTAGGGGGTCGTGAGCTAAAGAGTTTGGGAACCCCTGCTCTAAACATTCATCTACTTAACCCACGGGTGCAGGGGGTGTTTGGGTTTGGGGCTACTCTTTGAAAATTAAAATTTCTTCCCACACTCAAACTTCATGATTCTTAACACCACTGTGTGTCAGGGTGTGTTGGTGTGAATAACTTTGATAAATTTTTTCCCCCAACACTCTTAACATTCATAATTCAACACCCCTGTGTGTCAGGGTGTGTGTAGTGAGACTAAACTTTTGAGAAACCCTTTTTTCCCACACTCCAAACTTCATAATTCTTAACACCATTTGTGTGTCGGGGTGGTTCGGTGCAAAAAGACTTATGAGAAAATTTTTTTTCCCACACTCTAAACTTTCATAATTTTTAAAAAACCACTGCGTGTCGAGTGGTGTGGTGAGACTAGACTTTTGAGTAATTTTTTCCCCCACACTCAAACTTTCTATTCTTAACACCACGTATGTCAGGGTGTGTGTGGTAGACTAGACTTTTGAGTAAACCTTTTCCCACACCTAAAATTCATGATTTTTTTAACATCCCTGGTGTCAGGGTGTGTTGGTGGGGGTCAATTTTTCCCAACAATTTTTTTCACACACTCTAAACATTCATGTTTTTTAAAAACACCACTGTTGCCCAGGGTGTGTGTGGTGAGACTAACTTTTGAGTAACCCTTTTTCCCCCCCAAAACTCCAAACTTCCAAATTCTTAACACCATGTGTGTCAGGGTCTGTGTGGTGAGACTAGCTTTTGAGTAACCTTTTTTCCCACACCCAAACATTCCTAGTTCTTAAACCACTGTTATCAAAAATGTCCTCAAGTTTACTCTTGCTTTTAAAATTTTGTACACGCTGGCACTTCACTCACTGTCTGCCTGTGGCCTGAGCTGCCTGCCTCCAGGTATTCTTGCCATCACCCTGTGCCTCCCCACACCTGAGGCGGGACTGATCCTGCGCTCGCGGCCACCCATGCTGTCCCCCCCCCGGGCCCCCCCCCCCCCCCCTCCACCGCGGCAATACTCTCGCTTTTAACGCGACGGCCGGCCTGCGGGAACCCTCGGGGATGCAGAGCGAGCCGGTGGAGCAGCCGGCTTGGCCTGGACCTCAGCACATGCAACAGTGGGACGTCAGGACACAAGAGCCCGCGCTGCCTTGACACTCTGCCCCTCCTGCAGGGCCCCCACCCTGCTTCCTGCCTCATCAAAAACCTTTCAACCCCTTTTCCCCTTTCTCCCTCCCCCAACGCTTCCAAAAAATTTAATCTGCCAAAAAGTTGTGGGGGCCAGTTGCCAAGGGGTTTAGAACGGGGGTGGCAACCCAAAATTTTGGGAGAAAGTCATTTTCTTCAAATTTGACAAAAAGCAGTGCTGATGGGGGCCCGTGTAAATTATGAATGGAAATTCAAACTAGTAAAGAATTCATCCCAATATTTTCCTAGAGATTTATAACCTAGGTCACATACATATTGTACTGCGGCTACCATGTCTATTTTATCTTTCTTTTCTTTACGATAATTTGGAATTTTTAATAGGTGGGCAAGAGCCGCACAGGTTCTTAAAAAAAGTGCATGCGGCTCGGGAAGCCGTAGGTTCCCAACCTCTGGGTTAGAGGGTTAAAATTAGTAAAACTGTATGAAAAAAAAATTTGTCCTTCATAAGGTAGAAAGTGAGATATGGTAGGGGCGATAAAACTAATCTTAACCAGATTGCAAACCACCAACACTATAGGGAGCAACAAAGTGTTACCCTTTGGAAAACAATTGCCCAAAAACAAAAGTATACCTTTTCCCCCCCTTTTCCCCACGCTAAAACACTGTCATGGTTAAGATTATTTTTTATTTACCTCCTCCCCATAACCACTAATACCTTTTTGTCGGAAATTAAAAAATTTTTCCCCAGAAAAAAATTTAAAGAATTTTATTAAAAATTTAAAAATTAGTAGTAAACATAGGATAATATAAATCTTTTAAAAAATTTATTTGGTCTCGTATACCTTTGGAGCGAACCACGCCCGTGTGGGTGACACAGCTGACCGGCCTTTAGTCACCGACCCCGAAGGGAAGATCATCCCCCCCCTTTGCTCCTAACAATTTGAGACCCTCTGGTTTTTTCCCGTGTAAATTTTGTAAATAGTATTCAGGGGGCATGGGTTTAAACCAAATATCCCTGTCCGGGGGGTTCTGTTGTACCTTTGGAGAAGGGTTTCGTCTCCCTGCAATTTGTTTCAATCTTCAAATCTAAGACGTAGAGGAAGTACTACCCCCTTTTTTGCAGGAGGTCTGGCATTTCCCACACTTTTTCCTAGCTTATTAGAAATCAATAATAAGGTTTTAGCTTGGTGCATTAGTTGGACACCCTACCACAATAAATATTTTTAGTGGTAGTTAGTTAATTTCTATTTCCCTTAATTTCATTATCTTTTTTCAGTTGTGATTTAAATTAAAAGCCCCAGTGTTTTTTTTATATTTAGGAGTGAAACCCATAAATAATCCTATAAAATTTTTTTTTCCCCAAAACTGAAACTTTTTGGGTCCTTCAACCGGAAATAAAAACCCTTTTTACCATCCATGGGGCGGCGGCTAGTTGCCCCCCCATCCATTTATGTTGGCCAACCCCTTGTCATTGTGATTAAACCCGGGCCCGGGGAAAAAGCGAGCCTTTTTCCGGGGGGGCACATGGACATATTTAGAGGGGAGGTCAAGGGGCCCATAATTTTTTTGAATATTCAGAAATTAAACAAGCCCTTGACCCCCTACGTTCGACTGGCTATCATCCTGATAGGGGGGTAACGCATCAAGGAGGACTGTGGATGGTTAATTTGAGGATAATGCCATCCATCGGCTTTTTTTAGAAAAAGGGGATCACTTTGGTCTTGTGCACAATAGAACCAAAAATTTACCCCCATAACCATCCTCCTTTTCGAGGCCGGCGCTACAAAAAAAGTCTCAAGGGCCAAATAGGAAATTGCAGCGTGAGCCAAAGGCCCATCATTTTGTTGGGCGGAAAAAACCTTTTCCCCATGGATCTGCGGTCATGGACGGGGTACCCCAAAATTTAAGGCAGACAACATATTTGGAACAAGTGTCCAAAAACCATTAGGCATATCATGCATTTGGCACAAACCCAGCCCCCCATTTACAAGAATTTCAGTTTTAAATCTGGGTACTACTAATGTTAGTTTAGAGTCAATATTTTAATTTTTTTTGGTTAAATTTAAATTCATAAAAAACAAGTTCTCAAATTAAAAATTCCAAATTTCATTTACAAATTTGTATCCATAAACTTTAAATTTTGTGGTCTCCTATTTATTTATTTGATTGGGGGCCTTAGGGCCCCCGTTAAAATTTTAGCAGGCCATAAAGGGCCTGAATAAGTTATGGGTCAAATTGAAGGAGCCTGGTGGATCATGGGAAATTTTACCCCTTTAAAATGTGGAAAGCACATTAGAGAAAAAGATAAGTTCATGTCAAATCTTTTAGATAAATTTTTAGTAAACGAGGGCAGGGGGTATAAAGTGGAAAAATTAATTTGATCAGGCTGATTTTTAAGATCGCTTACAAAAAACCATCCTTAAAATCGATGATGTGATAGAAGAAAAGCAGCCTAAGAACTTGAGCCTTAAGAAATCAAATTCCCTTTATTCAGCTGCCTGAGTTTGAAGGTGATATAGCGGAGTGGGATTCCTTTTGGGACCATTCGAATAAATCCATGTTTAAAACAGAGTTGACGCAGTGGGAAAATTGAAAATTTCCAAAAAAGGGCAAAAAAGGGTGATGCTGGCAAGCTCATTTCAGGTTTCCCTTTAGAAACCGCTAGCTATCAGAGTGCGGTAGATTTACTGAAGAAAACCCCACGAGAACTGATAAAAGTTGAGAGACCTTGCAAGAAAATTGATTAACATCAAAGTTACCCTCTCATAAATTTTTAATCTCTTCTAATTTAGAGCAGAGTTAGAGAGTAACTTGAAAGAGGCAGAAATGCAGGTTGTAATTTAGAAGAATAGCTAGTTGTTTTCCCCTTTCTTAATAGTAAATTTTCTAACCTAACTTAAGAAAGTTCAGTGAAATCAAAAAAAAATTATCCTTCTGTAGAAGCATTAAACTAGTCTCTTGACATTTTAAATAAATTTTAATCCAAGGATTCAAGAAGGGTTAAAGGGAAGGAAGAAAAAGGGTGAAAGAACCCTCCTTGCCCTCCCAAATATGAGGCAATTTTTTTCAACCAAGAAGGTTTAAGGGGCCTGAGAGATCCAGGCAGATTCCAACCCAAACCAAATTTAAACCTAACTCACAATTCCCGGCAGAGTTTCCCCAAACCAACCAAAAATCCCCAAATCCCCAAATTTTAAATTATTATTGTGAAGGGGGTTCCCCAAAGCCACTAATTGCAAAAATTTTGGGGCCGTGGGAAAACCCGGGTAAAACTATTAGAGAGTTGGAAGATGTGAAAAATGTACTTTTCCATCATAAAAAAAAGAGGACGGAGATTTAAAAAATTTCGCAATGTCCCTTCATGCATAGGATTCCATCTTTTTTGTTTTGTGACGCGTTGCCCAAAAAAACTGGGAGAGGGCACAGTATGTGTGTGCAGTGAGGCCTACGGGTGCTCATGGCATTCAACACTCTACCATAGGGTCAATACCCCTAAATTTGGGGGGGAAAAATTGTCAAGGCTCAAAAAAATCTGTTTGATCAAGGATCACAGAGAACTTTTATCATAAAAAATTTTTCTGATAGTTTAAAAATTTTAAAATTTTGTGGCCAGGTGGACTTTAAAAAATTTCAGGTTTATTGGAGAAAAGAAACTAAGACCTAGATTTAGTGAATTTTACTGTAAGGTTGGTTCAAATATATAAGATTGAATGCTATAGTTCTGGAAAGTTTACCTAAAATATTAGGAGGATGGGAAAGGGAAAAAATTTATAAATACTGAAGGACCAAGAAATTTTGGATCCTAGCTCCAAACTTAAAGGGTACAGTGATTCCCTTGATCTAGGATACAATAGTTCCATTGCTTATTAAAAAAGGAGCAACCAGTACTGTAAAATAATAATTTTCTAATTTAAGAAAAGGGCTCCCCGCTTCTTGAAAAAAAATTGGACTGATACCCTTAGGCAAAAATTCCTTCTAGATTCATAGAAAGATCAAAAAATCTAGATAGTCTAGTCTCAAAGTCTGTTCCGCCCCGGAGAGAGGAAATGGTAAAAAAATTTGGGGAAATAGACACAATAGGAAAAAATCGGAAGATAGGAGCCCCGAAAAAGAAAAGGGTTTTGGGGAGATAATTATAGCAAAACTGTGAGTAAAATGACAAACAGTACTGGGTTAGGGTGCCCCGTAAAGTTAATAATCAATACTTCCCCCCAAATTTCAATTTAAGCTTTGGGTAAATAAATTCAAAAATAAAGAACTAAAATCTGCAGGACTCGTAAAACAGTACAAACAGTGATCCGAGACCAGTTTGAAAGGGGATTATTTGAAAAAATACCAAAATCCCAAAAATTTCTGACAACACCCACTACTTGCCACATTACGTAATTAAAGCGAGTAAAAAACACCAAAACGGGGGGTATTTGATTGTGTGCAAAAACTAATTCTCGGAGTAACACTTGAATGGCTGTCTATCACGGACCCACCTAACTGAAAAAACTAGGGCCCTTTTTTTAAGATTTAGAACGAACAAAAATGCATATGTAGAATATCAGCAAAACCTTTTTAAGAAAGGATTGCAAAAGTTGAAGGGATTCACCCGATTTCTCTGGCCCAGTGATCCACAAATGAAAAAAGCCCCTTGGATACTTTCATATTTAAAACTTCTATTTGGAGCTAGTAGTTAGCCCTTTTACTTCAATGACTCTTGAACTCATTTTTAAAAAAGAAAAAAAAATAAAGAAGAAACTTGCTCAAGGGCTCATATATGGCAATAGCCAGGGCCCCCTTTAAAGATGAAATTCCTTACTAAAAATTTTTGATGAGCCAACAAGGTCTTGAACTCTCTAATAGCCACTTTAAGAAGGGCTCCAATTCATCACTTTTCAATGCTAACTTCCCGTCTGGCCCCAAATGAAAACATTAAGGGTTTTGGGGTTTGGAGTGGGATCTCAAAATTTTTAAAATCACTTGCAAAAATTTAAAATGTAAAAGGGTCAGTAAATAGCAAGAGGTCCTTGCTAGGTAATGTTAGTAAAATTTATGACCCTTTAGGGCTAATTAATCCTTTACCATACCCCTTTAAATTATTATTCAGGAAAAATTTTTACTAAAAACTTGTTGGGATGAGGAAAAACCTCCCAGGGAAAACGTTTTTAAATTTTTGGGAACTTATCCCATGAGTGCCCAAAAGCTCTCAAAAATCATTTTTTTTTTTTCCCCGGAAAATGATGGAGGAAATTCTAACTATAGGTTTTTTCTTCCATTTGTGGGGCCCAAATTCCAGGAAACCCGTTCTTTCGTTTAGGGTTGGGTTCTTCCCCGGTTCTGGGTTCGCGTGTCACAAATGGCCGCAAAAACCCCGTTTTCTTTTTTACAAACCAAAAACAGCTGGCGAGGCGAGAGAAGTGACCGAGGAGAGAGAGAGAAGAGAGAGGAGAGATAGAGAGAGGGGAGAGAGAGAGAGGAGAAGAAAGAGAGAGAGAAGAGAGGAGAGAGAGAGAGAGAGAGAGAGAGGGGAAGAGAGAGAGAGAGAGGGAGAGAGGGAGAGAGAGAGAGAGACGGAGAGAAGAGAGAGAGAGAGAAAAGAGAAGAGAGAGAGAAAAAAAAAAAAAAAAAAAAAGTGGTAATCAGCTGTGATGTGAAGGGATCATATAAGTTTGATCACGGGGAAACTTTCCTCCACCAGTGCCCCTTAATTTTAGGTGTCTGACATCCCTCTCCGACTCGTGCATGCGGGAAAACCCCTTTACGATAAGAGAAATAGGGCCCAAGGCGACCATTGTTTGGGTATAACTGAAAAACCACCCGGGTACCCACCAATGGGTTGGGGAGAGAAGTTCAAGGGTTTTTCTGAGTCACTACAGCGTCGCCCCGGGCCCAGGTTTTCGTGGGGAAATGGAACGCCTGAATTTTTTGGGTTTCCGTGAACTGGTTTTTGAAATGTCGCAAATGGAAAGGCCTTATGTTGCACTTTTTACAGATGCATCCCCCAAAGGCCTAGGGGGTGTCGTATATGTTACTGATTATAATTCTGAACCCCAGTATTGATTCCAAAACAAGAGAGCCCCACTAAAATCAAAAATTTTTCCTCATTTGGAGCTAACTGAATTTATTTTTGGAGCAAAATTTAAATAAAAATTGTCAAAAGGCGGTGAAAGAGGGCGCCACCCCCCGGCCATGCCCCCGGGGCACTGGGTATAATTAAGTTAATTCAGGATATTTAAAAAAATCAACATATGAAATCATTATATAATTTAAAACGCCCTTTAAACCCCAAATTCCTTGGTACAACAAAAGATAAACACTTGAATCACTCACAAAAAAATTCCAAAAGGGATACCACGCGAACCTGCCGAGGGTCACCCCTCTCACTTTTCCTCTCTCCTCTAACCCCCCAGCCTCTAAAAAACACCATAACAAAAGGCGCTTCTATGAGCCTTTACAACCATAACAAAGAGGCGTTTCTACTACCTCTACACACAAAAAACCTTTAAAGGCATTCTAACTGAGCCTTTACACAAAAAAAAAACAAAGCCGCTTTTATGAGCCTCTACACACAAAACCTTAAAGCACTTTTAAATGAGCCTCATCTTT